>BQNB010158867.1:0-11053 GCA_026074375.1 Tanacetum coccineum | reverse complement strand
GGAATTATGTGTCGTTAATATGGTATGGGATATAGGGTATTTATAACCCATAAATCCTTGTTGTGATATACTTAGGAAACAAGTCATAGGCTTATCACAATTACCCTCTCCAATTCCTTATCAACAACCGGCTCTTTTTTTCCCATCCTTATCTCAACCGAACTTTCTATGATTTCCATCTTTAGGACATGAAACAATTTAATGTCTTAATTTATTTTACTCATTGTGGTTTTATAATGTGAAGTATAAAATACATTCTCTGTGTATTAACGTGTGTGCCCCCAATAGGCTCACATATTCGTAATGTAAACTTGCTATTTTGACTAACATAATCCAACAGCTGGGTCTGGTATTAACGATCCCCCCAGTGGTTATAATTTGAGCAACCACCCCTTCACGGCTTGACACCTGCCAAACTGTGCTTTTTCCACATGGGTTCTCAGTAGGGGATTAAATAGCGAGTGGAGAACCTAATCTTACAAATTCTTCGCTACGATTGACGGGAGTGAAGGTGAATGGGGTGCCGATATAAAGTTCAAATGGGTCTTGAACAACATCGGCTTCACAGGTTTGATTGTTTAAGGGAGTGGCTAGCTTGACTGTACCACCAATAGGCCCCGATACCAGGGGGCTTATGATGTAACCAACGTCTTTAAGCAAAGGGTTGCCTATGCCATCTAATACAATGTCATCGTCTACTGTAGGGATGGAAGTCGATGGATACAATCCTTTATTGAGTACAGTGTTGTGGATGCTGCTTCAATTACACTCGAAAAATAGCTTTATATAACTACCTTGTTCAGGACAGTGTTTTGGCTATAACTCACAAAGTGATATCAAATCAGAAACTTGCTTGCATCTTCAGTCTAAAGTGAAAAATCTTTATCAACCATTTTCGGATAATTTTTACTCATGAACTGGATCCAAAAAAAAAAAAAGTAATTGGATCAAAGGTTGGGTTATCAGTATGCGTACCTTGTGATACATAATGAGTTTGGCGGGGACATTCCTTGTATATTAACAGAAAATAACAACACTCATATTTGCTCTTACATAACAATATTCCATATTGATTTAAAACGACAATGACTTATTTTGGATGATGGAATCATTCAAGGGATTAAAAACAGCAAATACAGGAATAACAGTTGTTATTATGAACGAGAACAAATCCCAAAGTAGCTTAATTCATCAGGCTAAAAATACCCTCAAAGCCCCTACTACCTAACCAACTCAAATTAAAAAACTGTCTTTCAATTCCAAAATTATCAAATACTAATAAAACACAGAGTACATGAAACTACTAGCTGGCCTAAACAATCACGATATTCCTTGTTAATTTCGAGATGCTTAGGAATGACGGGCCCAAAGCCTTTGGTGAAAGGGTCAGTTAATTATCATTTGTCGTCATCTCTTTTCTATCCTTACATCATCAATCTCTAAATGTCTCGCGAAGTTAGTGAACTTTGATGCGAAAATGTCTTGCACCTTGAGTGACTCCATCAATATTTTCGCTATTTGCTAGGGCTCAGTATGATCACAAATACATACTTATGGTTCTTCATTATTGGGAACAATGCCAGCCCAGAAATGAATTTAGATTCCATACAGCCTCTTTCGAATGCATCAAAGGAGCGAATATATTCAGCATATGTAGATGAGGTTAGCAAAAAATACTTTGTTTTTGTTCTTTTTCCAATCAACAAAACACCTCCTTTAGAACGAACACATATCCCGTATGCGACTTTAGGTTGTCAGCAATCGGCAGATATACTGCATCAGTGTAAGCAAGAAACTCGGAGCTGTGTTTCATTATTACCTCATATACCAGAAAAATATCCTTAGTATTGCGATGATACTTAAGAATATTTTTTAACAGCAGGTTCCAGTGTTCTTCACCGGATTCTATTTGAAAATCGGCTTGTCATGTTTTGTGAAACGCAACATCAGGGACGAGTTACATCTCACTCATACATATAGATCCTATTGCCGAAGCGTAGGGGAATATTCGGGCATGCGCTGTTCCTACAGCAGGTGTTGAAGCACCTTGTGACTTACTCAATTTAAGCTTGTCTTGCATTAGGCTCGTTTCTCGCTGGAATTTTCCATATACAAAATCCTTTTCAAGATTTTCTCAATGTAAGCACTTTGATTTAACAAATCACCGCTATTGACCTATCTCGGTAGATCTTGATTCCAAGAATTATTATGCTGTATCCCCTAAATCTTTCATGCAAAAACTTCTTCCAAGATTAGGATTTTACATCTTGTACAAACATTGGGGAATGCTTGGTTTCCCGTGAGTAATATTGTCATCGACTATAGGAATTAAGGAATAGCGGACATAACTCCACTACGCTTTCAGGTATACATAATGCTCGTCAGGATTTTGAGTGAAACCAAATTTCTTGTTTTATCATCCGATGTTCATTCCATTGCCTTGATGCTGGCTTAAAGTCCATAAATGAACGCTTAAGTTTTGCATACATGGTTAGGATATTTTGGATTCACAAAAACCTCTGGTTGCTTCATATAGGACTTCTCAGAGATGTCCATTGAGGAAGGCGGTTTTGACATCCATCTTGCCATATTCATAGTCATAGTACGCCGGCTATAGTATGAGAATCCTTATTAGCTCTAATGGTCTGCATACAGGAGAATAAGGTTTTCTTCATAATCAAACCCGTAGGTGGAGTGAAAGCCCTTTGCTACAGCGAGCTTTAAAGATGTATACTGCACCATCCATGTCAGTCTTTTTCTTGAAAAGCCACTTGCTACCAACGGTTCTAGCATTGGGAGGAAGCTCAACTAAGACCCATACATAATTGTCTTTCATGGATTGCATTTCCACATTCATCGCATTAAGCCATTTCTTGGATTCAGATCCGCAAATGCAGCTCTTAATTAGCGGGTTTCAACGAGATCCCCTAACTCATGTTCCTCAGTATCGATGTACAAACACAATCGATCTGTGGGGCGACGTGTCCTTGTGGACCTACGAATGGGATTGATATCACTTTGAGGTTCATCAATTTCTTGATCATCCTCTTCATGATTTAAGCTAGTGTCTACAGAAGGATTTGTATCTTCTTCTTGAATTAGTTTAAGATCTTCCACCACTCCCACTGCTTTTAGATCCTAGAGCTTAGGAATCAAGTAACTTAGCATTCCGAGCAACAAACACTTTATTCTCAGATAGGCTGTAGAAAAATATCCCATTGTTTCCTTTGGGTATCCTAAGAAGATACTCTTAAAAGATCTAGGGTCAAGCTTGTCAGGTTTGGTAAGTGTATCATGCTTAACAAACGCCTCACAACCCCAGACTCTTAAGTAAGACAGCTTAGGGGCTTGCCCATGAATTATCTCGTCATGGTGTCTTATCAAACCTTCTTAGATGGAACCTGCTTGAGAATGTGTATGCTGCAGCAGGCTCAAGGGAATAATCCCAAAAAGGACTTTGGTAAAGTAGTTTGACTCATCAATGGATCGAACCTTGTCTAGCAGTGTTCGATTATTTCCTTTTTGACACTCCTTTGTTTGAGGCGTGTTAGGGTGGGAGTGTGTTTGGGCAATGATCCATGCTCCTTTAGATGATCTAAAAAAAACTCTTGACTCATATATTCATCCACATCAGATCGTAGTGATTAATGGTCTTCCCCGATTCGGTTTTTACTTTCTTTTTGAAATACCTTAAAGGTTTCAAACACTTCATGGTTTATGTTTCAGCAACGTAATCATAAACTATAACGACCTAAAAATCGTCAGTGAAAGTGACGAAGTAGCTAGCTCCTTGTTTTGGACACTTTTAAATGGGCCTCTACATCGGTGTGTATCAGTCCAATTAGTTCTTTAGCCCTTTCCACTGTGGTGAATAGGGTTTTCTAGCATCTTACCAGACAAGATTGAAACACATTTTCTAAGACTCAATTGTCATAGAATTGATAAGTCCTTAATGTTGCAAACTTTTCAATGCGTTTCTTGCTAATGTGTCCAAGAGACAGTGCCACAAGAGGAGAAGAGTCAAAATTAATTTTGGGCTCTTTTTATTGGTAATTGCATACATAGAACTATCGTTTTATTACAACAGACCTTCAATTTCAAAATTTGCCATTCCGAAGAACAGCCATAAAATAAACTAGATTATTCCTTTGAAATTGAAATAACCATTGTTATCATCAAACGATAATAAATCCATCGTCAAACACGCGAAATGAATACCCTTATTGATAGAGGGAGCATATTTGACAAAATTGTCAAGACATAATAATCCATAGGGAAGTCTAAATGATAATTTCCAATTGCTTCAGGAATGTGGCACGATAGACATCGCCCACGTACAGACTCAAAGCACCTGGTTTCAGCTTCTTACTTCCCCGTAGACCCTAAGTAGTAATAACAAATATGTAGATACCACAACCAGTGTCATAAATCCAAGATTTACTAGGGAATGAGTAGAGTTCTATGGTGAAAATACCTGAAGCGCTAGCTCCTTGAGATAACTTCTTCTTTTTCATCAACTCGGTGAGATACACGGGACAGTTCCTTCTCCAACGCCCAACTTCACCACATTGGTGGCAAATGGCGTCCTTTGTTGGGTTATCCTTTTTATGTGGTGGAGAAGTCTTAGGTTTAGGATCAAATGGAACATTGTTATGAGCATAGCCCATCTTGTTCTTTCCTTTACCTTTACCCCCTCTACCAGCTTTGTGCGGTTTATTCTTTTGTTTTTTTGAACCCTTCCTGCTCATATTGCATGAAGTGCAGGATTAGCATCTTTCTTTGGCAGCGATTCTTCATGCAGCTTAAGCATGGCATGTAGTTCATTCACGGTCTTCCCCATGTTGTGCATATTGAAATTCTGCACGAAGCTAGTAAAATCCTTATTTAGAGAGACTAAGATAAGCTTACCATTCAACCAAAACATCTTCCCCTTATAGTCAATACAAGGGTTTTGACAACTGCTTGACCGAGTCGCTCAAGTTGTTCATTGTAGCCCTTCATCTTAATGACCGTGTTGAGCTAATAGGATTGACCTTACTCCTACTGTTGCAAGTGGTGGGAAATTCTTCACAGTCTGCGATCTTAGTTCCTGTTCAGCTTGTTTGGAAAACATAGCTTTTAGTTCTTGGAGCATGTCATAAGCACCAAGATGAGCTAGATTTCGTTGGATATCTAGGTCCATGGTCAACAACATGAGTACAACAACTTCCTTTTGGCTTTTAACCCATGCAGCATGAGCTGCAAGGTCCTCAGGAGGAATTTGCTCTCCAGGTTGGCACTGGATATGAACAGGGACTAGGATGCTCAAGGTAGTATTCCATTGTATTCAATTGAAATTATTACCAAACGTAGTTGTCTGTACCCAAATCATGAAGTTGGGGTCTAGTGAGTTTTTGTTCTCGAAGAAACTCTCTGAATACCGAATTGTTTCCGAGGAGGGTAGTTCATCTACAATTAAAGTTCAAACAATTAGAATTTTCGATAATTAAAATTCTTTTAATAGGAATTTACTAACCCCAATTATTTACTAATTAAGATAAGATCAAAACTTGCAAGTCGCACTTATATTACCCAGGTTTCCTGACCAGGATGTAAACAAGTGGGGCAAGAAGTAGCGTCTGAGCGTTAATTGCAATTTAATGCAACTCTTAGATTTATGATACTTGACAAAACATTAGTCTAGGCATGTAATTATGTTAAGAGCATGTTTTTGTATCATCTTATGCTCTGGGTCCAGGTTGACAAGAGACTCGAATTAAGTTCGACCAAACATGAGAAAACTTGTTGAACAAATCGTCAAAGGTTGACGAGTAGGGGACGAATTCACCATGGGTTGGTAATGGGTTCAGGGGTCTGAACCAGAGACTCAAACCAAGTGCACGTGTTCTACGATTGGGTGGCATAGACTTAAATTTTCTAGGAGTATTCACATAAATGTGTCAAAATGTGTACAAAGAAGCATGTAAACAACTTTGTAACACTAATTTAAAAACTTTTAATAATGACACTGTAGTGACAGTTCATGGTTCACGGTAAACTCAATCGAACTCGCCAAAGAAGCGTGAGAAAAATAGGTCAGCATGCGAGCGTATTTAAAAACTGTTATTTCTTTAGAATACGTTAAAACAACCGCCTTCAAACTTCTCTTATAGGTCTGTTCTAGTGCGATGAGCGCGTACTTCCCATGAGTCCATAGTGTCCAGTTTTTTAATTCATGAAAAAAACTTATAGTAGTTTAGTCTTATTAATTTCACCAAAAACAGTTTTCCACTAAAAATTGGTTGGTCATATGAGCATTGCATTAGCAGTTGTAAAAATTTAATGACTACTTAACATTATCTTTTAGTCATATGGCATATTAATTGGCGGTAAACATTTAGACATTGAATAATCATTTGCCATACCTACGACTTAAAATTCAAAAGATGGACTTTAATATACAAGTAAAATGTAAAATCAAGTTCTTAGCGAGTCTGCCCACCAAATGAGAACATAAGACCCTCACTAGGTGTTTTCTGCTAAAGTGCCTATATTGCCCCATCACCACGATATTGTGATTGGAGTGGGTTCTATAGCCGGGATAGACCATTAATTAAAACTAGGAATCATGCAAGCTAATAAACAATCTTAATTTTCCTTTTAACATATTTTAACCTTATAATAGTTTTCAAGGATCAATTATCTACTTATTTTATTTATCATATGGCAAGAATCTAATTATTCGTTATCATTTTTTTCTAGTTTAACATAAATAAACTATCAACGCGTGCAGATCATTAGCCTATGTTTTAATTATAGCATGTAAACTAGGCATATATTACAAACAAGCGTGTAACCCATATAGCTTAAACAAGGTTGGCTCGTGGGTTGATGCCACTTGTTGGTTTTCAATTCCTAGGTATATTTAGCCCGACTGTGGTTGCGCAGCGGATTAGGACCTAGCTAGTAGCAAATGGTAACACAAAATAAAACAGTAAATAGATTCACGTTACCTTTTGATAATTTTGAGCAAGATAACGAGTGTAAAGCAGTTAGTAATAATTGCTCTACGGTTGCTCACACAATCACGAATGCATTAAGCTATGCTAGGCTTAACTTCACGAATACAATACCTAGTTATTATACCGATTAACCGATGTCACCTCTTGATAAATAACGAATTACACGACAGAAATTAGGAAACCCCGAATTAGGTTTCTATTATATAACTTATATCCGAAACAATACTAGTGTCAAAATAAAACAAACCAAAACCACCTGTTTTGATTTATCCTATCAGTCGAACTATAGCCCACCAAAGCAAACAGCTTATGTTGACTTTTACTTGTCTAGCTAGGAAAAAATAATAAAGTATGAGAAAACCAAAAGGTTTGTTGAGTTCGGTGGTGAGAAAACAAAAAGGAACCGAATATGGTTTTGAGGATATTTTTATTTTTCAGATCGTATATCATGGGGTATGGGATGAGGAGTATATATAGTCATCAATCCCTAGTATAGATAAACAAGGAAACAAGTCCTAGTTTATATACAACACAATCTTTTCCATCCTTATCACAACCGGCTTTTCTTTTCTTCCTTTATCTCAACCGACTCTTCCATTTGATTTCCATCTTTAAGACATGAAACAATTTAATGTCTTAATTTATTTTAGTCCTTGTGGTTTATATCGTGAAGTATAAAATATATTCTCCGTGTATTAACGTGTGTGCCCCCAATAGGCTCACATATTCGTAATGTATTCGTGCTCTTCGACTACCATAATCCAACAGTCCCAACTTATAAATCATGACATGCAATATTTCCTTTAGCAGCAACATAAAACTTCTTAGGGGCATCTATCTATGCTTATTTTTGTGGGCTTAAGGTTTTTCAATTTGATACGTACACTAAAAAGGGATTAAAAGAACCTTTGAAAAAGGTTGGAAAGAATGGGTTGATACCATGTATTTACTTCATAAATCCATGTGCCAAAACACAAAATTATAACATAGTTTTCTGGATGTGTTATCAGCTATTTCTAGGATTCCTTAGAGCCATACATGAGCAAGGGGTCTCTCGAGGTGCACTGGGTAGAGCATCACCGCAGCTATGTGGAAACTTTGAACATAATGTTGCAGCTCAGGTTTCGATTCTTATCGGTTGCTTTGTTATTTTGAGCCAATAAATGAAGCCGAGAGGGTGTTAAGACAAGTTCTAAAACAGATTCCATAAGGAGTGTACATTATAAGTACAGAGTTGATGAGCTGAATGAACCTTCTCTCCGATGTCCTGGAATCCGTTCATTGCTCCCGTTACCTGGCGGAGATCCGTTAACTGGTGGCACTGACTTGAAAATTCGTCGATGGGATCATTGCGTTTCTGTTATCCTGCTCTTTTTTTCCTCCTTTTGTAGCCTCAGCACACATTTTTATTACCATTGATTTTTGTTTCTTGAATAATACAGTCTAGAGAGAACTTATTGCATCAGTGGTCCGTTTGGAAATGATGAGTTTTATGAAACAAAATCTAGATTTGGGGTGCAAGTTGTGTAGGTTTGTAAAATTTATTTGAGTAAAAACTCTTTTCCCTTTTATTATTCCTGTTGGTTCGCCATATGTTGTATGTAGATACGTATAATAAGATTAGTGGTGTTGCAATCTTTATGAAATGAGATGTTAAATTTCTATTTTGCTTCACCTTCCTGGTATCATTAGTAGTTGGTACCTACTTAACCCTTTAAACGGTGCCGTAAAAGTTGGCACACTTTATAGATATAGTAGTATGTCATTAAACTATTTGCTTTATGGTATTATAATTGTACAATATGTTAAGTCTGGCATGAAATTCACTTCTTAATAGGAGTCAAAGAGACAACCTTTGGTGACTAGACCTACTGGAAAAGTAGTTCTTGTAGTTGCCGCCACTCACTCTGGTGGCTGTAACCGTGACTCTATCCTCTCTCTGCACCGTCAAGGTTTGGAAGTATGTTTTTGTGTTTTTTAAAAAGATATCTTATCAACATGATGATCTTGGCCGGCATATCTACTTATAGATGGGTCATATGGATTACATGAATAAAAGGTACAAATAAAACGGGCCAAATGACTCACGGGTGTATCCTTTTGACCTGCTTTTAAAACTACCCATTTCTACCCGTTTAAAAGTCACCTGTCTTTAGCTGCTAATCACAATACAACCCAGATCATATTTAGTTGTTTTTAATCGTTATTACATTATTTTAATCAACTTGTCCAATTTAACCCATGCATAGACCATGTAGTTTGTAATAGTAATTTATCGTTTTGTGATTTTCATTACATATAAATGGGTCAAATTGGGCAAGTTACAAACTACATGGTCTATGCATGGGTCAAATTGGGCAAGTTACAAACTACATGGTCTCATATGTCTGTATTTCATTTTGTTAATTTTAAGTTTCCTCGAACCCCGCGCTCTTTTGCTAACCTTCCCGCAGCGAAGCGCGGGTATACCAACTTGTTAAAGATAATTGGGTGAATGAAATATGTACAACTAATAAATGTAACTTTTATTTATAATAAAAAATTTAGAATAACAACATTGTATACCTTTTATTTGCTAAAAAATTGAGTTGATATACAAATATGTTATTAAAGTTTTCAAAATACATTGAAGTTACTGAACTTTCATTTTATTCATTTAAGTTATTGAGCTTGTAAACATGACATTTGAGATCATTGTACTTATATAAAACTAGAATGTGACAAGCACAAAAAAGCGGTTTGAGAGACATTAAAAATAAAATAACTAAAAAGTAATAAAAACATATCATAATAGATGTTGAATTAAAAATCACAAAATTTTAAAAAATAAAGTGAAATTAAATCATAAAAAAATGAATTAATAAAAAGATATTTCAAATTAAAAATAAAGGTCATTTTTTAATTAAGAAGTTACACATCATGTCACTTTAAAATATGTGTTTCTCTTAAATGAGAGGGATGGTCAATATTTACACATAATAAAAAGTTGTTACCAAAGGTTGTTATATAAAATGAGATGGATGTGTTTGTTGTTAAAAAATGATATTTCCATAAAAAGAGAGGGAAAAGTCTGAATTTCGGACTTTCTAATTATAGAGGGTCCCAAATGCTTTATAATGTAGTATAGATATTTGGCCAAGTTACTAAACTTGTAAAAACACAACATTTATGGTACTTAACTTATCAAAAAATATACATTCATGTCACTCGAATTAAACACTGAAAATGATTACTTGGTCAACATTTTTTGGTCAACATTTTTTGTTTTGATCACATTGTCTTCATAAGGTTTGTATGATTCAAAATTATAGGAAGGTCAAAGAGCGAATCAGAAAACAGCTCATCGCCAATAACAAATTTACCACTCCTCTCATCCTCTGCAATGTGCACATAGATTAATTAAATTCACAAGAAGTAAAGCTAAAATATTGACTGTGTCATCTGCGTAGAATCAGATGGTAAAAGAAAGTCAAACTTGAGAGAACCTAGGGGTCTTTGTATGTGCAGTTAGACTTATCAGTTCTGAGTGTTTCGATAGACTCCTAATGGTTATGGTTATGGTAATGAATTTTATTTTCCTTAATATGAAGTGCCAAATTAATCAAATTTGGTTAGTAAGAACATTAATAAATGGGACTAATGCAAAATTACCCAACTGTCCATAACTTTTAGGGACCAGATTATGATTCTGTTAGAGGAAGTCTTTATCGACCTATTTGTACTCTATATTTTAGAATAAAATTTGGAGAAAATTACTCACATATTTGAAAGCACTTAGCACTTTGTATGCGTGTAATTACTCTGAATCCTACATTAAAACAATCAAAATGGTAAGTATATCTTATTGGGCCGAAAACCAAGTAAACCGGGTAATCACAACCCGCTAGACAAACCGACGATTACAAGCGGTTATATAACTCAAAAAACAGTTATATAACTGTAACAGTTATTTTACCAAGGGTTGCAACTTTTACTCGCACCCTTTCAGTTTGTATAAATAGGAAACAAAGACTGTAAACAAAGATTGATTATAGATTCAAATTTATAAAAAT
>BQNB010158863.1:0-14979 GCA_026074375.1 Tanacetum coccineum | reverse complement strand
ATAAAAGAGTTTTTGGCGGGAGTATTTGGCGCAAGTTTTTGTCGGGAGTATTTGGTGGTAGTTTTTGGCGGGAGTATTTGGCGGGAGTGTTTGGTGGGAGTATCTCGAGTTATCCGTTGAACCTCTAATGTACAGCCATAACATATCGACTCATTCGTTGAACCTCTAATGTACAACCCTGACATATCGACTCATCCGTTAGACATCTAATGTACAACGATAGCATATCGACTCATCCGTTAAACATCTAATGTACAACGATAACATATTGACTCATCCGTTGAACATCTAATGTACAACGATAACATATCGACTCATCCGTTGGACATCTAATGTACAACGATAACATATCGACTCATCCGTTGGACATCTAATGTACAAAGATAACATATCGACTCATCCGTTGGACATCTAATGTACAACGATAACATATCGACTCATCCGTTGGACATCTAATGTACAACGATAGCATATCGACTCATCCGTTGGACATCTAATGTACAACGATAGCATATCGACTCATCCGTTGAACATCTAATGTACAACGATAACATATCGACTCATCCGTTGAACCTCTAATGTACAACCGTAACATATCGACTCATCCGTTGAACCTCTAATGTAAAACTGTAACATATCGACTCATCCGTTGAACCTCTAATGTACAACCCTAACATATCGACTCATCCGTTGAACCTCTAATGTACAACCATAACATATCGACTCATCAGTTGAACCTCTAATGTACAACCGTAACATATCGACTCATCCGTTGAACCTCTAATGTACAACCATAACATATCGACTCATCAGTTGAACCTCTAATGTATAACCCTAACATATCGACTCATCTATTGAACCTCTAATGTATAACCCTAACATATCGACTCATCCGTTGAACCTCTAATGTATAACCCTAACATATCGACTCATACGTTGAACCTTTAATGTATAACCCTAACATATCGACTCATCCGTTGAACCTCTAATGTATAACCCTAACATCTCGACTCATACGTTGAACCTCTAATGTATAACCCTAACATCTCGACTCATACGTTGAACCTCTAATGTATAACCCTAACATCTCGACTCATACGTTGAACCTCTAATGTATAACCCTAACATATCGACTCATCCGTTGAACCTCTAATGTATAACCCTAACATCTCGAGTCATCCATTGAACCTCTAATGTATAACCATATCATATCGACTCGACCGGAATGAACCGAGAAACCAAACCGACCGGACCGGATGAGTCGACCGGAATGAACCGAGAAACCAAATCATTATATAAACAATAATAAAAAACTTTTAATTATTATTTATAAAATATATAATTATAAAAAACTTATAAGTATTTATAATAAAAATACTTTTTTTTAAATGTTTATAACTGAAAATATTTTTTAATACTTTGTATTTTAAATGTTAATAATTGAAAATATTTTTTAATACAAAGTTTTCCCCAGCGACTTGTCGCTGGGGATTCTTGGCGATATACCCGGCAAAATTTTCATTATCGCGCCTTTAACGCTAAACGACAAAACTAACATGTTTCCCCAGCGACATGTCGCTGGGGATTGTCGCCCGGGATTCTTGCTATCACAAAAACAGATCTGGGTTTCATCTTTATAACAAAAAACGTAAAGTTACCCACCACCACCACTCTTGGCGATTTTTGCAGCACCACCACTTCAAATAAAACCACATAACCCACCACCTCCACCACTACCACAAACCCACCACCACAACCTCTCACCACATCGACCCACCACCCACCACAGCGACCCACAGCCGGGTCCACAGCGACCCACCACCACTCACGCGCACACGAGCACCATAATTCTAAACCCTCTATACTTTAATTCTTTTTCTTATACCCTCTCAATGGTTTAATTCTTATCTCCATCGGTGTAAAGGTTTGATTAATTTTCGTTGAGTTGGCAGCCGACCGAGACCACAGCCGGGTCCACAACCGGGTCCACAGCCGAGACCACAACCAGGTCCACAGCCGAGACCACAGCCTAGTCAACAGCCAAGGTTTATATATTTTTTTCTTTTGGTATCCCCGACGACATGTCGTCGGGGAATATAAAAAGTTATTAATTTGTGTTAAACGCAAATCCAAACACTCCTTATGCTGCCAAAATGGATATGCGTTTGGTATTTGTTTTATTGAACCGTTTAATGGATATGCGTTTGATATATAATGGATATGCGTTTGGTATTTGTTTTTGTATTTGATATAAATGGATATGCATTTGGTATGCGTTTAGGAATGTTTTAGGATTTTAGTGATTAATTTCGGAAAATCCCCGTCTGAATTTAATCATCCTATAGAGAACCCGTCCGAAATTAATTTATTAGAAATTAATTTCGGAAAGTCCCCAGTTTGGGACTGCTTTTTGAATGTTTTGTCTCATTTAGAAATTAATTTCGGAAAGTCCTCGGGTTATGGGGGTGTGAAGATAAAAAGCAATGTTCATGTTTAGCTTAACTGGACTAACCGGTCTATTTTTTACGAGCTTGAGTATTGGTTTTTTCTTTCGCTAAGACACAATTTAGACATCATGTAATCGAAAAAAATGTGTTGGAGGCCATCTTGAACACTTTGTTAATGAATGATAAATCTAAAGACACCGCCAAGGCAAGACAAGACTTGCAAATGTTGCACATTCGAAGTGGCTTGTGGCTCGACCAAACCAAAAACGGGAAGTGCTTGAAGCCTCAGGCTGCGTATTCTTTCACACCAGAGAACCGAAAAAAGTTTTGTCAGTACATCAAAGGAGTTAAACTACCAGATGGGTTCGGATCATGCTTCAAGCACAAAGTGACCGATAATGATACCAATATAACGGGCCTGAAGTCTCATGACTGTCATATAATGATGCAACGTTTACTTCCTTACGGACTTCAAAATTACTTGCCCGATAAGATTGCAAAACCAATAATCGAGCTATGTTCCTTGTTTAAGCAAATCTGCTCTGCAACTTTGATGGAGGATGACATGTTGAAAGCTCAGATCAAGGTGGTCGATATTCTGTGCGAGCTTGAGCTCATATATCCTCCTGCTCTCTTTGACATTATGGTTCACTTGGTTATCCATTTACCTCTAGAGGCTCTTGAAGGGGGGCCTATTCGCCCCCGGTGGATGTATCCATTTGAAAGATACATGAAGAAGCTAAAAGGTTATGTACGAAATAAAGCTAAGCCGGAAGGTTCGATTGCGGAGGGTTATGTTGCAGAAGAAGCATTGACTTTCAGTTCTCATTATTTTCGGGATGTTACCACGAAATTTAATCGTCCCGACCGTAATGTGGACCCCCCTCCCCCAACGTGTCGGTTTCAGGTGTTTCGATCGGTATGTAAACCGATTGGTTTACGGTCGTTTATTCGGTTTGATGCCCAAGAGTTGAAAAAAGTGAAATGGTATGTACTTCACAACAGTCCTGAGATCGACACGTACCGGTCCTAGTTCAAGAGGTACACGTTTTTTTTATTTTGAAACTTCTTTTTCTTAACTTATCATTTCGACGACTTATTCTAATACCATGAACGTTTTTCAGTTTATTTCCTAACAAAGACATGCAAGAAGAATTCCCCGACTGGTTTGGGTCGCAGGTAAACTTAAGACTTATTTTGTGTACTTAACTGTAAAAATAACAATATCATATTTTGTGTTCTCTATCTAATCCTATCTTCTTCATAGATCCGTCAACGTCACGTAGACAATGACCAAGACCCAGAGGTTAGCACAACCAGCGAGTTATTCGCTTTGGCTAATGGACCATCATGGACTCCAATCTCAGTAAACTCTTGCGTAGTCGACGGTGTGAGGTATGTCGTGCACAGCCGCGATGAACGTCGCACAACTCAAAACAGCGGCATTTGTTCGCCTGGCCCTGACGGAGAAATGTATTATGGTCAGCTTCAAGAAATCCCTCGTGTTTAAGTATTGTTGTCAAAGTTGTGTTGTTCCGAGTTAAGTGGTTCGACACTAGCAACAAAGGACGTAAGTCACAAGCTTATCGCTTAAAACTACATGACACAAAACGAGACTGCATCGTGAAGCGTTTAAGATGACCAATACATTTCTCGAAACACAAGTACAAAAAGTCCGTACTACGCTTGAAGCTAAGACCAACACCCACTGGGAAGGTCGTCGACATGTTAAATCATAAAATTTTTCCCGACGGGGGGAGTCATCGGGGTAGAAGGACGATTCCCTGATATTAACAATTGCGACAACTCATCTGATCTCCTACTTTCTACTAGTTTGAGTGACTTGGATAATGCGACCTTGCATATAGATTACAATTACGGGGGTAGACGCAACCACCATATATCAATTGATGTTCCTGACGAAGATGATGATATTATTGATGATGAAGACGCCCTCCCTCATGATTTAGCAATTCTTGATGTTGAAGACCTCATCAATGTTGATGATGATGGTGTTGAGAAAGTTTATTCTAGTGAAGAAGAAGATTGATCTTGAGTTGTAACTTGCAAAATACACTTATATATTTGAATGAATGAATGAAATTGTTGTGGATTGTTTAAATGTGTATATTTATTTAGATATGTATGTATTTGGATATGTGCATGCTTATATTATTTTGTTCATGAATTTCTATATGTTATGCTAATTGTACTTGTACAGATGTCGTCAGCAGATGTTGCACGGTCCTATGGCGGTGATGGTGGTGGTGAGGATCGTCCCCCTCTACCCCATGTACCCACCGGTTGCGGGGGTTGCTTCATTAATTAAGGTAAGAATTTCTAGATTATTGTAATACAAGCATAAATTTGATACATATATTAAACTTGCTTGCCTTGAATTTTTATGACTTTATCACTAACTTGATTTTGCAGGCAAAGGCAAACGAAAGCCCAATTTAGGCGGTAGGGGAGCGGGCAGGCTAAATACCCGCGACAAGACCCAGAACCTAAACTAAAGGAAATCGCAGAAGCTAAAGGCCCCGTCTCGATCCATTTTGATGTGGGTGACAAACAAACCCTAAACCCTCTCGGTCCCCATGCGGCTCACTGGTCTAACTACATCAGGGAGGTCATTAGGAGTGTGCCTTTGTACTACCCTTCTTGGGAGAAGGTCCCGAAGGAGCGGAAGGCAACGCTCATTTCAAATATTGGGGTCAGTTATCCTTTTATGTTTATTTCATTATCGTGTTCATTTATTTAATTGTGTATATTTATTTAAATTCGTTTATTTATTTATATCATATAAATAAATAAACAAATTTAAATAAATATATAAATTATATCTCTAACTCTGTTTTCGTTTTATTGTATATGATTGCAGACCCTGTTTGACCTCAGGCCGCACATGGAATCCTCCCGCTGGACAGACATCTACGAAGGCATCAACATGCACTTGCAAAAAGCCTACAATACCAACAAGGCTTCTTTCAAGGCCAAGCATTAGAAGGTAGACCCTTAGACCGGGACTTACGATGTGGAGGCGATCAGGCAGGCACGTCCCAAGGAGATTACAGCGGATGAGTGGGATAACTACATTCGGTTTTGGAATGATCCCAAGAATCTTGCTCGAGCCGCTCAAAATCGGCAAAACCAGCAAAAGAGTGTGGTCATATCTCGACAGGGATCCCGGTCGCTGGCTCGCCTTCGAGATGAGATGGTAATAAACATTATAATTATTTTACATACATATATACATATATATCTGATTATACGCTTTGGTGTGTTGTGATTTGTCGTTTTTAATTAGTTTCATCTTATATGCGTGTGTATGTACAGAGGCAGGCCTCAGACACTCAGGAGTACCCTTCGCTAATTGACACCTTCTGGCGAACACACAGTGTTGACGGGGTATTCCCTAAGGATGAGGACCGCCACTTATATATAAGTTTTATTTCAAAACACACTTTAATGAATTATCGAGAAATAATGTAGCAACCCGACTAATATATTTACTATCTTGTGTTTTTGTCACTACATAGGAGGAGATAAAAAGGCTTGAGGCTACGGGTGAGTACACGGAGGATGAGATCAATGCGTTGGCAAGAGGGGGTAAGCTTCGTGGGCACATTCCCGGTGTGGGTCGGGTATTGCCATCACGGGCCACATCCAGGCCAAGTATGCCCGCCCCCGACAAGTCGCTCAAGAGCATACATAAAAAGGTAGACTTTATGATGAGTCTTTTCAGAAGTGACTCCAAGTACTCAGATATGTTTAAGGAGTTTGAGTCGGGTTGTACTAGCGGGAGTGGCGGGTGTGGTGATGACGAGGAGAGTGGCGATGATGAGGAGGGCGAGGATGAGGATGGCGACGGCGAGAGGTAGTTGTGTTATATATTATTAGTATGCTACATTGGTACTTTAGGTTCATCTTGGCAACATTTAAACACTTGTTTCCCTATCCTATCATGTTGAATATTGACTTGTAAGCCCCGTTTATGACGAGGAAGCAACGTTTTGTAGACTTATTCGGATTTTGGACGATTTAGCTTTATTATCTTTTGGTTTTGGTACAAGTTGTGATGTATTTGTATTGCGTTGATCCGTTATATTGTATTTGTGTTTTGGTACAAGTTGTGGTGAGTATATACAGGTTTTGGTACAAGTTTGATATTTGGTAGATTTTTTCCGGAAAAAAAATCTATAAATCGCCTGCTGTGCAGGCTGTATTAAAAAAAATGCAGACTAATCCCCGACGACTTGTCGCCGGGGATACTACCCACAAAATGACAAACACGTATCGGCTAAACGTTGACAAGTCAACGTATAAGGATAGTTTCCCCAGTGATAATTGGCAATTAACGTAACGCTTTAATTAAGCGTGCTAATCACATTAGCTTAACCCGAAGATTCCCCAGCGACATGTCGCCGGGGAAAATATGCCACCGTGGCACTACTTCTTTGACTGAAAAATGAGTGTGACCCACGTCTTCGCTGGGGATTGTATCCCTGTCGAGGTGTCGCTGGAGATACGTTTCCCCAGCGACATGTCGCTGAGGAAAGACCCGACATGTCGCTGGGGAAAGACTCGATTGTTGTAGTGATCCTTTTAAGTGATGAAAATTCGAGTCGGGTTCTCACAGTAGAAATTTCACTCATCACAGCCAAAATCATCCAATCATTATCATAACATGTCAATAATTAGTAATCTAAGCAAGTAAAGCTAATTTACTCAGACTAAAAAAATGAACCCTAATCTTAAAAATACTAACAAATATCATATATACAAAAAAGAGATAAAGGTTTAGAATTCACCAAACGAGGATTAAGGATCATGAATATGATGTCGAGATCCTCCTCATGCAAATCTCCAAAACGCCATGCATTGTTTCCTAGTCTGACAAAAATAACGAGGGACAAACCCCTTAGGAACAAGAACGTAAAAACACATAAGTTTTGTTAATCAAACCCTAATGAAAAACATAGGTAATGAAAAAAATACCAAAAATGCAAGTTTAGTAAAAAAATTTGTTTGATAGGAAATCGTGACAAGTATTATTAATCGGTCCCAATTTGATTAGGAAACTATTCTTAATTAATCTTTATCCTTAAAAGTTAGAAAATAAAATCATTACCATACCAAGTTTAATAATGTCTAACCCGCCCGACCTTTTATTTTTAACAGTTAAGCCACTTAATTAGTTATCAAAATAAATTTATTCGCCACCAATCTATCGAAACAACATTGGGCTATGTAGATGTCACACTTTAATTTATCCCATACAGGCTGCGTGAAGGAAAAGAAGCGATATACACATGTGTATATTTACCAAAAAGTGATTTTGGTAAGGTCTAGGACTTCAGGTATGAACCGAAAACCAAATGATCCTTACTAAACTAGGTGACAAAGGGGGCAAGTGAGATACTATTTTCACAATAATCCAATTTTGTGCATGAATGAATTGGACATTTTAGCCTTTAGGCATTATAAACCCAGTTTTGGTAACTTTCTACTACCCCCTTTCAATCCATTTTGCTTGTCTCCTTTTTAGCAAACTTATATAACCACCCCGACCTTTTATTTTTAACAAATAAGCTACTTAAATTAGTTATCAAAATAAATTTATCTATCGAAACAACAATGGGCTATGTAGATGCCACACTTTAAGTAGCTTATTTGTGTGTGATCATTGTAAAAGTGATTTTGGTAAGGTTTAGGACTTCAGGTATGAACCGAAAACCAAATGATCCTACTAAACTAGGTGACAAAGGGGGCAGGTGAGATAGTATTTTGACAATAATCCAATTTTGTGCATATATGCATCCCATACTCACTCTTTTCAGCATCTCTCAAAGCAAAACCTAAACTAGTTCCAAACACCAAAAATTCTGTGCGCAAGCAAGCGTGGGTTTAAGAGTAGCAGAATCCAGTTAGCTTGGGTTCACGTTGGCTTTGATCCTATTCGGGTCTGTGTTCGATACACCTTCAAAACTTTGGTTTCATTCGTTCTTGTTCGAGTTGTGATCGGGGTTACGAGACTCAGTTTTTGTTCGTGTTTGGGTTAAGGAATTGGCTTAGTTAGTAGGAGGATAGAGATCGTGATTGGGTTGGAGTCTCGTGGCAGAGTTTATTGGGTGTTCATGTTCGTGTGTGACTTTAGCGTTCGCGGTCTTGTTTCAGTTTCGAATTCTTTACGTATAACTTTGAGGTATCCTTGAACCATCTGTCAATGCATCATATTCACTGGTCATAAATCATCCTCGATACATAGATATGATAAATCACTATTAATGATGAACCGAAGGCTGTAAATAGATTATAATATGGGATCATATCTGTACAAAAATGCATGATCATATCTATATAAAACTAAAAACGCATGAGTATGCATGATTTTAATATGAGGGCTAAACATGAATTTAGTATGGTAAAGGTTTATGAATGATGGAGTAGAAACTGTAATTTGTGTACTCCGGCTTAAACAAAACTTTAAACTATTTGGTCTGTGGGAATGGTTTATACATTGGTCTGTATACTACGACTAAATCATTTAATATATGAGATCATATATGTTCGGAAATTAATCAACATGGCCACTCTTTTATGACTTTCATACAACAAACTTAATATCCATCTTTGAAAGGAATATGACACTATTTTCGGTCTTGTATAGGAACCTAGAAAAAAGGCTAATTCTAAACTGGTACAACTCATAACCCTTGTAACATTAATTTATACATAAACCAAAGTGTAACTTGGTTAATTATTAGCTCAAGTATAAGTATAAAATATGGCCTTAGTTACTATGCATGTTTATAAACTAATGAGGTTTAAGATATAATTATCGTCGTATGTAAAATGAAACCACAGTAGTCATTATAGTCGAGTTCTTCATAATGTAAAGTATACATAGCTAATCAATATGTTGTGTTGATGAACACGATTATATAATAATACTTTAAAAATATAATATACATGTATAATACTACTATTGGTTAATTAAAGCATCATAATAAACGTATACCCCATAACACAAGTCAGTTCAATACAAAAGCATAGCGATAAGTATATATAAGTAAATAATATTTGATTCTTTAATTCATGTAGATAATTTGAAGCGGGAGTAGGTTGTGTTTTCGGGTACGCGTTGATTTGCTTTTAAGGTACGGATATTCTTAATACCTACTTCTCTTTACTATTATTATGATTTATGCGTTGCTTCGTTCGTTTCGTTATTCGTACAGATATTCTATCCTTTTTTTCTTAAGGATTCTTATGACATTTGATCCGTATCTATTTGCCTAGCTGAAATCCCTATTTATGTTTCCCATCCTATGATTCCTTATTTGTTGCAACCTTATTTGATAACTTCGTTGAGCCCTTTGAATTCGTTTGATACATACTTTATTTGACATTGCTATGATATGAATTTATCCATTTTGTTTAGACATGATCTTCTTTGGACATAATATGTTTCGTTTCGATATGCTATATGAACCATTTGTTTTGTTCCGATGCCCGAGCTAACTAGTCATGGAGGTACCATGGCCGCGTCATTGAGGCACCAATGGCGTGACACTATCTGTGGCGGTGTGATCAGTCCACGATGTTCTCTTTCGTTTTGTGTGCTCTATTATGCACTTGGCCATATATGATTTGAATTGTAGGGAGCGTATGGATGCATCAAAGGTACTTTGTTTAGTTCAGTTTTAGTGCATGGCTTAGTGTGGTGCCAACACCCCATTGCACTTTCGTTTCGGTACATGTGGAGATTGCAACTCCCAACTTACTATGAGATATATGATTATTTAGTCTAAGCGTGTGTCATGCTTTAGACTTTCGTTTCGAGCTCGTGTGGCATTTCTATATGTATTGTTGGCTACTTATTCGTTCAGTTATGATGGTATACGAAATCTCTAATTTCATTTCGTTTACTACATATATTTGATCTATCTCTTTCGTTTATATTTGTTCACGCATTTTCTTTTCTCCGCGGCAAGTAATAAGAGGGAAGTTGGGTATGAGTGAAGAGTGCTTAGGAGCTCTTAGTGGACCGACTTGATGATAGCTTTCCCATTTCTTTTATAAAGTCGTTTAGACATTGAAGCTGGATTTATCTTTCGTTTAGACTTTGGAGATTAGAATTTTGTTCGTTTGGAAGTCATGATGTATTTGACAATTTATTTCCTTAGTTTTCTTGGTGAACGTTGTTGAACCATTTTATGAATAAAGTCTTCCGCTTGCGTTTGTTTTGATGCCATAAGTGTGACATTTGACCCATTCTCGGATGGGGTGTTACATGCATGGTTGCCCAGTCTGACAAAAATAACGAGGGACATACCCTTAGGAAACAACTACGTAAACACAGATAAGTTTTGTTAATCAAAACCTAATGAAAACATAGGTAATGGGTCTATATTTATAGGAGAAGGGGGATAATTTCTCAGAACAAATTTCGGCCACTCATTTCTCTACGTTAATTCCAATGTGTTCTACTGAGTATTGGACGAGTGATTTAAAACTCGTCTTTAGAAGCTGGAAGTAAAAACTGCCAGGCGAGATCAAATAAAGTTCAAGATAAATAAAGAGTACAACGGTTTAGAGGTAAAAAGGTAAAGATCAACTAATAAACAAATCAGTTAGTGATTACATATCGATCCTCTATTAACAAAGTCCCGCCTATACAAGACTTGCAATATTTAGATTAGTACACAATCTCGTGTAAACAGAACTGTGACGGCTTTGTTAACATAGCAATTTTCATATCAATCATCATATTACCAGTCCCGCCTATACAAGACTTGAAGAATAATGAGAGACTCAACAATGTGGTGACTCAATAACACTTGAAGATTGAATATCTTCTTTATGTTCTTCGCTTTCTAGAAAGTGGCAAGTTTAGCGAAGGAGTGACATTTGCATTTCACAAATTACTTAAATATTTCGGATGAAATAATTAAGTTAGGAGAGATATGGGAGGAATTTTAATAGTAACAAGACTATTAAAAGAGAAGCAACGTTTAGACGACACAAGACTTATTAGAAGTGAAAATGAACGTTTAGAAGTGAGAAGAGACGTCGAAGATGAGGAGACTTATTAGAAGTTAAAAGGAGTGTTTAGAAGTGAGAAGAAACTTTAGAAGTAGAAAGACTTATTAGAAGTGAAACGACTACTAGAAGAGACAAGAAACGTTTAGGAGTAAGAAGAATCGTCTATGAATTGAGACAAGACGTATGCGAGATGTTGGGACCAAGGTTTGTATGTGAGGGGATTTATTGTGAAGTGATGGATTAAAAGTCTATCGATTGTAAGGAATGTGTTTGATAATGAGACGCATTTCATTATGAAATTCACTTAGACAATGAAAACATACGCACACAATGCTTATGAGTAGTTTGGGATTCTGAGACTGACTCATTGCATGAAATCACAGAGATATTTGTAACACCCCCAAAAACACTTACAAGCAGCGGAATACCAATGGGGGACGTACTTCGAATACACACAGCAATAGAATACCAAGACGAACGACCTCTACAGGTCGTTTGAAAATATAACATTTGTTGATTCCACTAAAACACTCTGATTTAATAATACATTGTCCCATAATCTTGCATCACAATGAAAAGCTTGACATGTAAACGACTCCAAGCACATCAAGATGTCCACGCATCTAATACCACCTGTGAGAAAAACATGCTTAAAAGTGTCAACATTAAAGTTGGTGAGTTCATAGATTAGTTTAAATATAAATGTAATCCACTGTATATCACAGTACTATGTAAAAATCCCAAAGATTTATAAAGAATGCACAACACATTTTATGTCACCAAAAGTACCAATCTTATCCCAAAGATTTATAAAGAATGCATGACAGATGTAATGTCACCAAAATATTCCAAGTATGTATGTGTCGGGGGGCCCTGTAGTCCCCAACAATGATCCGACATGTTATAACGTTCGTTTACCTGGTGATAGCTAATCACCCGAACGGGGGTTGTCAATCCCGAATAGATCTATAATGTTCGTTTACCAAGTGATCGCTAATCACCCGAACAGGGATCCACATCCGAATAGATCTATTTCATAACATTCGCGCTCACCCTCCAAGTGATTTACAGTTCATGACGCTGTGACGTAGACTTGTATTTACCCTAATTTGGGCAGGGATACAAATAATGCGTATATATACTCCCGTTACCGGTGTCCCCTCCAAGAACACCCGGGCAGTAATGTAATGCGTATATACTCCCGTTACCGGTGTCCCCTCCAAGAACACCCGGGCAGTAATGTAAAAATATGTACTCCCGTTACCGGTGTCCCCTCCAAGAACACCCGGGCAGTAGTTTTATTGCTATCAGTTCAATTAGCCTAAGCTAATCCGAAATTATTTCAAATGTAAAGTATGCATTTGTGACCAAAAATGAAGTCAAATAATGTATCCCATAGCGAACTATGCAAATAAGTATGTAAACCAATTCGTAAACAATCCTGTAAATGCATTTGTAAACAAGCATGTTCTCACCCCAAATATATGTAAAACCAGTAAAACATGGGGCTATAAACTCACAAAATCCTTTAAAACAATCGCATTGTTATAAGATAACCAAATATAAGATTTTGTAGACAAGCATGTATCCCCCTCGCGGGTTATAAAACATTCAAAAGATTGAAAAGCGAGGCTATGAACTCACATTGATTAAAGACCACGATCAATTAATCCAATTAAATCACAACTGAATCTGCAACGAACTCGACCAAGACCTAGTAATTATGTCGTTCGATTAAATACACGTACAAAATACGTCGAACGATGCGTACATCGATACACTGAAATCATACATATTTTTATATGTATGCAGTCATATATACATGTGATGAGAAATCCACTTGCGCGTCTTTAAACCTTAACCCTGAGTATATTTTGAATATATACTATTTTCTGTCCAATATAACTTATCTCTAATATCTAAAGCTGATAAGCCTCGCGGCAAAGTAAAATGCCATTACGAACAACTTTCGTGTTTCGCCGGAAGGCTGAAACGGACTCGAAAGTGATCAAATCGTTTAATTAATAGATATGCCAGATTTAATATATTAAAATAACTTATTTCTTATTAAAGTATATATTTCGATTTCGTTCCAGTTTATTCGTTATTGGGAGTTAAAAGTCCCGTTTTATGTCTAAACGTCCGTCAAAATATAATTTGTTATATTTTATAAACTAAAGTCTAACTTATCAAAGTCTCGAATTCCGAATCCCACATTCTATTTTCTGTTTTAAATTATCCGTTACATAAAGGCACTAAAGTCCATTTTTAGTCCAAATATCGTCTCAAATATGTCTAATATCACTTATTCATCAATATAAATCTAGTTTTAATATTTATTTCATATTTTAACTAGACCGCGCAAGTTATACCGGATTTCATCACATATTATTCGATCAAATATATGAAACAATTTATATATTTGTGTTAACCAAACTCACTTTATTTCGGTGTCAACACACTCCACGCGACGCACCCCGGCTGATGGACAGCCAAACGCACCCTTGTGCGTGGCTGTTAAGCCAAACGCACCCTTAGGCTATTTTTGACAGCCAAACGCACCCTTGTGCGTTTCTGTCTAAACCAAACACACCCTTTTGTGTTATAACCCAAACCAACCCTATTTCCCCGGTTGTCCCAACAGCCAAACCCGGCTGTCCGGCTTCTTTTGTTGCAACCCAACCCGACAACCCCTCCCCCCCCCCGGCTGTCCCGGCTGCCAACCCGACCCAAACCAACTAACAACACCCCTTGTCGAGTGTTATAAAACGAACCAAACACACCCAACCTTTTCTCTTTATAACTCAAACCAACGCACCCCGGTTGGTTTTTCTGTCGAGCCCGTACGCACCCTTATCGGGTTATAAAACCCAACGCACCCTGGCTGCGGCTGAGGTGATGATGATGGTGGTATTATGACTATGATGTAGATGGTGTGTTGTGGTGGTGTCACGGTAGGGAGGCACCGGCAGTATGGGTGGAGTGGGGAGGTGATGGAGCGCGTGAGGGAGAGTGGGTATGGGGATCGAATAGATCGGAAGATGGGGAGTGTTTTTGGAGTTGGTAGAAAAAATCCCGCCGGAAAAGTTTTCCGGCGGTGGTGGTGGTCGCCGGCGGGTGGCCGGATACTTGGGAGAGAGAGAGTGATGCACATGTATGTGTGTGTGTATATTTTAGAGATGTAATGAAATAATGTATAAATATATATATATATATATATATATATAAAAACTAAGTGACAAGTTATAATAGTTAAGGGGTTAAAGTGTAACATTTTTGGTATAGTTTTTATAAAAAACGGTTCGGGACTCATTTAAGCGACTTAAAGAACGATTCAAATCTCGAAACTTGCGCCATTGTTTTTCAAATCATTTTCCGATAAAAATGAGTATTCACTTGATAATATTTCATAAATATTTTATAACATTAAATAAAATATCTGTTATTCAATTTATGAACCGGTTTCGCTCCGTCCGAAATAAAA
>BQNB010158861.1:1942-14980 GCA_026074375.1 Tanacetum coccineum | reverse complement strand
GCACAACACAGTACCATAAGGTAATTGCTACTAGAAACACCCAAACTTTATCAATACAAACAACAAAATTCGGAGATCTTAAAAAAACAAGCTAGAGCTTTCTATGGCACACTTTTCGATCTAAAACAAGCAAGAAATCGCACATACACACGATCTAATCATCCCATAAGCTCTGATACCAATTGTGGTATATCTTATATCATAACACGGGGTCGATTCTTGGATTTGGCTAGTTTCTAGAGAGAGAAACACTTGAGAGAGTTTTGTAGTGAGAGAAAATATATTTCTATGAAAAGGAAATAATGACTAGCTTGCCTCTTCCAAAGTTGGAAGAGGCTTATATAGTACTTACAATATACCGGGTATTCATACCCGACTTAAAACCAAAAAACGTACTATTAACTATTAAACTACGAGTTATAATAAACAGTAAAATACATTGGGTGACCGAGTCTTTTTCTAATATCTAACAAAAAGTATCACACCAATAAAGGCGACGAAACCACACATACACACCCATAACGATGGAATAGATACGCATGATTGCTCGTATCCTCATTCGAGCAAACCAAAGGTAGGGATTAGGTATGGTAAATATAATTGGTGTTAAATAAAATATACAAACAAATAGATTAACTCCAAACAAATAAGGTACAAGTTGCTAGTAACTTTCCCGACTATCCCTTGAAAAAGACACAAAATCATAACTCACGCTTTAACACGGAAACGGAATACGCACGCTTTAGTGGACACGAATTAGACTTTTAAATGCCTTGATCAATTGATTAATCATAAACAACCTTAATTGGCGTTCTCATAACGGCCAACTCCTAAACATCCATAATATACATACTATACAACAATAGTGGTGATATCGACCACTTAGTACATAAAGATACAAGGTTGGTTTATTTCGACCAACATACAATAATACTCTACATAATCACTTTTTTGTATTTTTCTCTTTTTTTGATTTTTTTTAACACTACGAATTTCGGTGTATTTTCACAATCTCACGATCTTAATAAATCCGGATAATTTATCCATAATCCTCCATACTTCAGAAATAAGAATAAAAGTGAAAATAGCAAAACACTCAAAAAACAAAGACTAAAAATATACACTACTTTCACATTTCCATTGCATTGTGCAATTTTTTGACATAACCAAAGATAGAAAATACGCACATATACACAGGAAGTACAATACTTTACACAAAAGCAACTAGCAATCGATTAGGGACATAATCTAATAGGGTAGGCTAAGGTGTAAAGGTGTAATGAAACATATATTTATTGGTGGAAGAAAAGAAAGGAATGACTCAGCAGGTTTTTCTAGGGGAATCTTACTCTAAAAGTGTGAGTAAACAAAAAGGGTTTATATGAGGGTTAACTAACCAGTGTAGTTAGTTAATATCACATACATGTAAAAGCTTTTTGGGTGTAATCCTAGAAATTTACCAGTTTAGACAAGTCACTCCAATTAAATCTATAATACTCATTATTGTGGTCTCGAATAGATATACCAAGCCAAGTTCTAAAGTTTACTATAGTCACCGGCTCACTCATATTTTTGTGGAATTTAGGGGTAAAATTGGGGGAAACGAAAAGGCTAAATCCTCACAAATGAAATTAAAGGTTATATGTGAGGGTTATGTAACTATTAATTTCACAAAAGCATGCTAAAAAAATAAATTTAAGCATAATTTTAGCATTCTATTGTAAAAAATAGTACAAGTAAGCGTTCTAATTCTCCTCTCCCTACTTGAGATATACAACGACCTCGTTGTATAAATATGACATTAAGAACATAAAATTAAAAGAATTAGAACGAGAAACTCCCCTGAGATTTGCTCGGTATGATCCTCTATGTTGCATTTATGAGCAAGATTGTGTGTTGTAAATACGGGTCTGAATCCTAGCATGACTACAACACACAAATTTCTAGAATATAAATATTCCATCAAAGTCGTTTTCGTTCAGTAAGGTGCTGTATAAGAATAGGAAAAACAATGCAATTCTATCTCGGGTATTCGACGGTATAGACCAGTCTATACACCGTATTCCAAAACCAAGATACGTCGTATTAAGACCTGTAAAAAGTATCTAATGGTACGGGTTAAATTTTCCAAATACGTCGTATCGTATAATGAATACACCGTATAGATCAGTCTGACAATAATGTTTAATATGCAGAAAAGTAAAGGGCTGAATAACGTCCAGTTAAATCAATAAGACGTATCCATTGAGGTTAGATACGCCGTATCGACTAATTGGGAAGACAAACTCAATAAAAAATAGAAAATACATTCCGGGTTGTCTCCCGGCAAGCACTTTTGTTTTGTGAAAGTCTTTAAGTTAGACTCCATTCAGCCTCAGGTTGCATCCTTCTCGAACTTTATAACTTCATCATCCTCTTCGTCAATGTTACCTTCGTAATATTACTTCAATCGTTGTCCATTGACTTTGAACCTAAACCCGTTCCTGTCAGTGATTTCTACAACTCTATATGGATATACCGTTTTAACAATGTTTGGACCGCTCCGTTTTGACTTAAGTTTTCTAGGGTACATCTTCATACGAGAATTATAAAGTAGCACTTTATTCCCTACCTTAAAATCTTTATCACCACGTAGTCTAGAATCATGTCATTTCTTGGTTCATTCTTTGTAAATTCGAGTATTCTCATAAACGCCATCTCTCAATTCGGCTAACTCGTTAAGCTGCATAAGACGAATTTTTCTAGCAAGCGTTAAATCCATAATACATTGTTTCAATGCACAATGTGCCTTATGCTCGATCTCTACAGGTAAATGTCATGCTTTCCCATAAACTAGTCTGAAAGGTGTACACCCTGTGGGTGTTTTGTAGGCCGTCTTATATGCCCACAATGCATCATTAAGTTTTTCCCACCAATCTTTAGGATTGTACCCCACTGATCTCTCTAGGATGCGCTTAATAGCCCTGTTAGTAACTTTAGTTTGTCCATTAAATTGAGGGTGATATGTTGTGGATAATTTGTGAGTCACGCCATATCTTTGTCCAGCTTTTCAAGCTGAGAATTACAAAAATATGCCCCTCTATCACTAATCAAAGCTTTAGGAACTCCAAACCTAGCAAATAACCCTCTTAGAAACTTGACCACTACACGCGCATCATTCGTAGGTAACGCTTGAGCTTCGTCCTATTTGGACGCATAATCGACTACTACTAATATGTATTTATTACCTCTAGATTTGGGAAATGGCCCCATAAAATCTAATCCCCAAACATCAAAGACTTAGCATACCTGAATTTTATTTTGAGGCATTTTGTTCCTTGAAGATATGTTTCCCGATCTTTGACATGCATCACATCGTCTTATGTACTCATTAGCATCTTTAAAGACACTAGGCCAATAAAATCCAAACTCGTAAACATTCTTTGCGATAACTGAAGCACTATGATGTCCCACTAGTAGGTCCCGAATGACATTGTGCTAGAATTTCGAGGGTTTCACTTTCGGCCACATATCTTCTCATTATATTATCCGAGCACAGTTTAAATGCATAAGGTTCCTCCCAGAAGTAAGTCTTGACTTGCAACAAAAACCTCTTTCTTTTTGTGAAGGTCTAATTTGGGGGAACGACCTTTCCAACAATATAATTAACGAAATCCGCATACCATGTCTCATCATCATTAAACTTGGAATTTAGGACCATTAAATGCTCATCGGAGAATTCATCAGTAATTTCTCTCTCAGTTAACACCTCCATGTATGGATTCTCTAACCTAGATAAGTGATCCGCAGCTAAGTTTTCTGCTCCCTTTTTATCTTTGATTTCAATATTGAACCCTTGAAGTAGCAGAACCCATCGTATAAGCCTAGGTTTGGCATCCTGTTTACTAAACAAATACTTCAAAGCAGAATGATCACTGTACACCATAATTTTTAATAAAATAAGATAAGGGCGAAATTTATCAAAGGAGAAAACTACTGCAAGGAGTTATTTTTCGGTAGTGGTATAATGTTCTTGGGAATTATTCAGCGTTTTGCTAGCATAATAGATTGGTTTGAATTTCCCATCTATTCGTTGTCCTAAAACAGCTCCAACACCAAAGTCACTAGCGCCACACATTAATTCAAAGGGCATATTTCAATCGGGAGATATTATGATAGGCGCGGTAGTTAATTTTTCTTTCAAATAAATACCTTTTTGCAATCATCAAAAAAATCAAATTTCGCGTCTTTCATTAAAAGTTGGGTCATTGGTTTAAAAATCATGGAAAAGTCTTTTATGAATCTACGATAAAATCCAGCATGTCCTAGAAAACTTCTAACACCTTTTATGTTTGTCGGGTAGGGTAACTTGGCTATTACATTGATTTTAACTCTATCTATTTTGATACCCGCCCCATAATCTTTGTGTCCCAACATAATGCCTTCTTTTACCATAAAATGACATTTTTCTCAATTCAACACAAGGTTGGTTTCTTCACATCTAGCAAACATTTTATCCAAATTAGCAAGACAACAATTAAAAGATTTACCGAATAACGAGAAATCATCCATGAACAGTTCCATAAAGTCTTCCACCATGTCGTTGAAAATTGCTGTCATGCATCTTTGAAAAGTTGCAGGTGCGTTGCATAGCCCAAACGACATTCTCCTGTAAGCAAAAGTTCCATAAGGACAAGTGAATGTCGTCTTCTCTTGATCTTTTGGTGCAATTGGAATTTAAAAGAATCCTGACAAACCATCAAGAAAATAGTGATATTCGTTCCCAGATAAACGTTCTAACATTTGATCAATAAATGGAAGAGGGAAATGATCCTTTCGAGTTGTATCATTCTGTTTATGATAATTAATGCACACTCGCCATCCTATAACTGTGCCAGAAGGAATCAATTCGTTGTTATCATTTAAAACTACAGTCATTCCTCCTTTCTTTAGGACAACATGAATAGGGCTAACCCATGAGCTATCCGAGATGGGATAAATTAACCCTAAGTCAACTAACTTAAAATTTTCATTTTTTACCACATCTTGGACTTTAGGATTTAAACGCCTTTGGGGTTGAATAACCGGTTTAATGTCATCCTCCATCAAGATCTTGTGTGTTCAAAATGATGGACTTATTCCCTTGATGTCCGTCATCTTCCAAGCAATTGCTCCCTTACGTTTCTCCAATACCTGCAAAAGTGATATTTTCTCCTCATCGGATAGTTTAGACGAGATAATTATAGGAAAAGATTAATTACCATGTAGATATGCATATTCTAAGTGGGAAGGAAAATCTTTCAGCTCAAGTTTCTTTTCATCAATCTCATTAGCGCTAGCCGAATAAAGATGCTCATTTTTTTTACTTTATCAGCTCCCTCAGTTTCCTGTGCTTCAGAATACGGCGTATTGACTGGTTTGATACGCCGTATTGACGTCTCTACATAAGAATTGTTAACAAACTCATCTCCTAAGGAATTACAACTCTCTAGGTCTGATTGATTAATCAATTTTTCTAGGTCCTTAAGTAAAAATGAATCTAATTGATCATTCTCTAACAATTTCTAATTTTCCATGTTTATAATGTCATCTAACTCATCAATATCATAACATTCATCATCCTCGGTAGAAGGCCTTTTCATTGATTGGTCCATATCAAAGATTACATCATCATCTTCTACCCTAAGCGTTATCTTTTTATTAAACACATCGATCATGGCACGGGCGGTGGCCAAAAAAGGTCTCCTTGAAATTATCGGAATTCTAGAGTCTTTGGGCATATCCGAGATAGCAAAATCAATGGGGAGGACAAATTTATCTACCTTAATAAGCACATTTTTGACTATTCCCCTTGGGTATTGGATCGAGCTATCGACTAGTTCTAAGCTCATTCGAGTTGGTTTTGGTTCCCCTAAAGCTAACTTTTCATACATCGTATAGGGCATCAAACTTATACTAGCTCCTAGATCTGCCAGTGCATTATTAATTTGCAAATTACTAACTTGATAAGGGATAGTGAAACTTCCTGGGTCTTTTTCTTTTGATGACAGTTTGTTAAGCAGGACATCTGAGCACCTTTCGTTCATCGTTACCGTACAAGCTTCTTCAAGTCTGGATTTATTCGTCAGTAAACTCTTTAGATATTTAGTGTATTTTGGCATTTACACTAAGGCTTTGATAAACGGAATGTTAATATGGAGTTGTTTTAGATTCTCCAAAAACTTCCGATGTTGTGCTTCTTCTTTTTCCTTTCTCAACCGGTTCAGGAAAGGGATAGATGACTGTTATGGATTTACCAATGGTTGAGTAGTTCTTTCAGGAATACTCGAAGATTTATTTTCTGCACCATCATCATACAGCTTTTCCTGCACATCTTGTTCAAATCTGGGAGGTTCATTCTTATTGATTCCAGACTCATTAATTTCTTTACTAGGGGTGGCTTCAGACGTCATCTTTCCTCCCCTAGTTTTCACTCCTTTGACTTCGTTTTTTGGAATCAAAACATTACCCATAACCTTTAATAATTCGTTTACCTCGATTTTCAGCTCACTCAATAAGTTGTTTTGTTCTTTTAACAAAAGCTCGTTGGTGGTTCTAAATTCTTTAATGAATATTTCCATCTCATCATGTTCACGTTTTACCTTCATCAATGAATTTAGCCAACATCTCTTCATAGTTAACCTTTTTTTAGGGTAATTGAACGGGTAAGGAGGGAGCCTAAAAATGGTACCTGATCAAGATTGATCACACCTTTAAAATATATATAAATATAAATAAATTTATAATTTATAAATTTATAAATATAGGGTAAGAATCAAAAAATCACAATTATAGTAATCCGGGAGTATGATTCCCGGGTCGTTTCCCCAACGATGAATGCAATTGAAAGCCGAGAGTCGTTTTGATATCTATGCTTGAATGGAACAAGATTTAGATTGGTTTTCTAAAACTATAGGAAAATTAAGGCAAAAACTTAAAAACCATTAAGGTAAGACAAATTTTAACTAAAAACGCAAAACGGGAATCCTAAACGGGACCTAAAAACCCTAAATTATCAAAATTAAGTCCTAAATTGATCTTTTTGTTTTTATAAGTCTTAATTAACTAAAAAGCTAGAACAAAGAAAACTAGACTAAAAACGAAGGTGATTAGGGCTTGAAAACACTAAAAACGTGAACGGGATTCAATCTCGTTCTTTAAAAAATAAAATTTTACAATTTTAACCCTACGAAAGCAAATATAATTTTCCTAGGTTCTAAATGCTAAAAGAAAATTTTCAAAAAAATAATTATATTTTTTTTGACTTTTTATAATTTTTTATGAATTAAAAACGATTTTAATGAAATTAAATGTTTAAAAATACTAAACTAATTTTAAAAATTCTGAAAAAAATAGCAAAAGTAGCTTGAACAATGAGGGATCTAATTAAAAATAAGCTTGTGAAAACAGCTTATCAAATAAGCAGTGAAATAAGCCGAAAATGGCTTATAAACTAAAAAGCCTAAAACTACTATAAAGATTAAATTTTGCAAACTTAAACTGAAAAGGTCCCAAGGGCGAGTTGGTAGTGCGTGTGGTGTGTATAAAACGTTTGGTCGAATAGGGGTGAGGTCTCGGGTTCGAGTCCTGCTCACCCTTGACTTCCCCCAATTCCCAAATGTTTTTTACATGCCATTTTTTTACAACTTTTTAGAGGGATTAAAAACAAGCAACTTTTGTAAAACAACTTTTTTTATTAACCACGAATAAGCACTAAATAAGCTGTCTAAAGAAAGAATAAACCTAAACTTCATTAAGCTATGAAAATGCTAACTGTTGGGCTTTTTAAGCTATTAAGCTAGAAGAAGGGCTAATAAGCTGAAAATAACTAAAAAGCTATACCTAATAAGCATAAACAAACAAAAATAATCAAAGGGGTTAAGCTAGAATAAGCTAGAAAATGACAGATTAACAAAAGAGTTTTAACACTAAGAAATTTAAGCTAGAATGAAAATAAGCTTAAATAAGCTCTATCCTAATGCAAATAAGCTGAACTAAGCTAAACCTACCTACTTAAACTATGACCTATAAGCTACATAAAACTACTTTTGAAAAGTATTTTGAAATCTCATTAAGCTAAGAAAAAGCTAACTGAAATAGCTTCTTTTGACTTTTAACTATGTTTTTGGATTTTTAAAAAAAAGATAAAATAAGCTAAAACCTATCCTAAATAAGCTATGAACTACTAAAGTTTAACCTAATAAGCTAGTTTAAACAACAACTAAGCAAAAACTTAAGATATAAGTTAGAAATCTCAAATAAGCTCTTTGACAAAAACTGTTAACCCAAACAGTCCATAAGGGAAACTTTGAGCTTATTTTTCAATAAGCTAAAGGATCCTTGGGGACTTTTGGCTTATTACACTAAAAAGATTACCTAAAATACTAATTAAAACAATAATTGAAAAACATTTTGAAATTTAAATGAACAATGAAAATTTCTAAATGAAAACTGCTTATTAACTCAGTAGGAGCTGAGTATGTTTTTGATTTACAAAAGGCAAAATGCTGATTTTGAGCTTAAAAACAGATAGACAAATAAGCTATTTTCTAAAAACTAAGTTCAAAAAGATGATCATTAACCTAAAAACTACTTGTAAACTAAAAATCAAATCCTAAAAACTAAATTTAACCTCTGATAATTAAGCATGAAAAAGGTCATATGTTATTCTAAGCTACTAATGCAATTGACATAAATTTAGCCAAAAACTCAAGTCCAACTAGTGCAGGTTTAAGAACTTGATTCTACACTCTTAAAACCTCAAAACAAAAGCTATTAGAGTAATTATTCTTAGTAAAACAGACTTGAGCTTATGATGCTAAAATAACTGAGCCCGTGCTACCATATTTAAACTAATAACATACAAACTTTAGAAAACTTGATTAAACCTACAAATATCCTTAAATCCTCACCTTTAGAAACTTAAATTGCAGATTAAATTCACTTTAAAGAACCAAGAGGATCTTGGCAGTACTAACTTAAGTTAGTACTGCAATAGGTTACCAAAGTTCAGTTTAAACAAATGCAGGCTTAAGAAAAGGATTTCAATACTCTAAAATCATCAAAATGAGAGCAACAAGAGTAATGAATTCAACTAGAAACCAATTAATCTAAAGATGATTATATAACCTACTATATTCTAACAGATTCAAACTACTAATTAGAAAACCTATAAAAACTTGATTAAACCTACAAGCTACTCTAAATCCTACTCTTATACTCTCAATTATGGATTTGAAATCAATCCAAAGAACAAAGTGATCCACAACAGCATTAACCAAAGTTAATGCTGTTTGAACCAAACACCCCTTTAAACAATATCAAATCCATTTAAGCAATTGAAAAAGAAATCTAATTAACAATACTTGAATACCAGCTATCAAACAACTTTTAACAGACCTTAAGAGCTTATAACATTAATCAAATAAGCCAGATTAACAAGCAATAAGCTAATGCTACTATTTTTGGTTTTTTATTGATTTATAAGACAATATGAAGAAAACTAAGATCTAATCTATCAAACTTGAAAACAGATACTCAAACATAATCAATAAGCACTATGAGACAGAATTAAGCTCAAATAAATAAGCTAGAAAATTAAGACAGAAAAGGAAAAAGGAACTTACAAGTGCCTTAGCTAAACAAAGGCAGTAGTGCTCAAGGAGCTGTCAACAAGCTCTAGCTTATCACAAGGATAAGCTAGTTAAGTCCTATAAGCTCTTCCATGGTAAGCTTATCATCCAAAAGCTTCAGATCCATTAGCATAGGTTTAAACTGATTTTAAAGGTTTGAATAGATTATTGATGAGTTAAGCTCAATTCCAAGCTTAGAGACTTGAGAAGAGCTATTTATGAACTTGAGATAGCTTATGTAATAGTAAACAAGAGCTTTTGGTTATACAAGAGCTTTTAGGTAAAACAGATTATGTAAAAGTGAAAGATGATTTCATTAATGGAAAAACTGAGTACATTAAGCTAGAAAAACTTTGAAAGAAAATTACATAAGCTTAATAGCAAATTACATTTGAATGAAAAAAAACTTAAGCTACTAAAAACTAAAAACGGGAAAAAGAAGATATGGTGTGTGTGAGTGAGGAGCTTTATTTATAGCCTTGCGAGGATGCTTCTAGGTCCCTGAGGTTTGTTAGACGTTCCCTTGATCTCGTCCCTTCATTCAAGCCAATCATTGGATCTCAACTCTTGTCCGTTGGATTAGATTTGATCACACGGATTGCCAACATGGCATTCCGTGTGTCTGTCTATTTGTACTTCTTTTATACTTATTTTAGTGTAAAAATCCATTTCCCTGTGTGTTTCTTTCCATGCCCGCGTGTCAGACCTTTTAGGTTTCCACCAATGGGAGGCTTTTAATGACGTTTTCTTATGCCATGCTGGACCTTAGCACTTGAATTACTTGGCCACGTACTTGATTTGCATTTACCCCTTGTTTTGAGCTAGGGGTTAATTGGAGGAGATGATGAATAGTAAAAAGGGTTTTGGCGCCTTTTTAACCATTTGGGTGGGGGTTTGACTCGGGTGAAGCGGTTGACTTGGGCCCGGGTTTTATTTAAAAGGATTGGGCTGGGTATTTATAAAAAGAATAATGGGCTAGGTTTGTTTTTGGGTTATTATAAGGAGATAACGAGTGTTAACTCTTTATATATTAAAGAGTTAACACCGTTAGGGCTTATGGACTATTTTTGCAATTTGGTTTATTTCAAGGGGTTGTTTTTCGTTATTTGAGGGTTTTTGTTTTCTTGTAGTTGACCAATGTTGACCAATGGTTGACCTTGAAAGCATTCTCCCGGCTCTTGTACACTCTATCCGTTCCCGTGTCCGTGTTTGTCCGGTTTTGACCGTTTCCTTGTGATATTTGCATTATCCATACCTACACAATCACAAAGACAAAACAAGCAATATACAAGCATTTTAAGCACAATTTTGTCTTTTATGGGTTATTTTTGATATAAAATGGATATGTGTTTTCACACATATCAAAATTCCCCAAACTAAGCGATTGCGTGTACTCACGCAATATTATATGCTTTAAAACCAAATACCTCAAAACTTCCCAAACTAAGTCTTTGAAAAGTAGCAAAGACTTTTGTGGGGAGAGTTTAGAAATTACAAGTTATAAATCACCCCATTTTCCCATTTTAAAATATTTTTTTTACTTAGAATATTTTGAATTTCGTTATTTCCATAACTGTTAGGGATCATAGAACAAGATGCATTTCGATCCGAGAATGCCCCAAAAAGGATAAATTCATCATCCCCGACTTTTCACTTACAACAAAATCACAGCTAAATATCAGTTAAGATGCTAACACTACTCATATTTTCAACTTGTGAACTTTTCACCCCCGACAATTATTATATCTTTGGTGAATGTGCTATTTTGAATTTCAACCATGGATCAACGTTTTACAAAATACTATGCTTCACGTTCCACCCAAGAATAATGAGTTTGAAGGCGAGATCATCCCATGTAGCGACTTTCGTCTCGGCATATCCCAACCTTGCGGCTAAGTGACCAGGCTTTTGACACCCCACATAGACTAGTATCGGGACTCACGGACCTTAGATTTCAAAAACTCTCAAGTTTCTCCTATATGCATAGCTTTAAAAAATAGAATAGTCAAAGTTCAAAAGCATATTTGAATTTAACAAAAAGAAATCAATTTATTAATTTAAAACTTAATATTAAATGTTTATGCAATTGTAACCCTCGACCTTTTAGAAGGCTGCAACATCGGTTGTGAGCCGGCAAGATGCAGCAAACTTTTATCAGTCTCGGATTTTTATTCTTACTATGGGCTTTCTTTAGAAGACTACCACATCGGTTGTGAGCCGGCAAGAGGTAGTAAACTTTTATCATCCCACAGCTTATATTTATTATTAAATTTTTTATCATTTATCATCATTTTTTCAAAAAAAAATTTCTTTATATAGAGAAGACTTCTTTTTGAAAAATTCAAGTATAAGTTTGAACTAGGACTAAAATTTTTGCTATATATTACATAAAAATTATTGATTTAAGTTTAGTCTCCAAAAACAGCACGTATATTAATCCGGTTAAGAGCTTATGAGAGAAAAAACAACAAATTACATACATGAGCTCTTAAGATTTCCAACTAATCCTTGTTTAGCATCCCACTCATACTTAACTCTATCATTTTTCGTTCTTTGCGAATTTTTGCGAACGCTTAGCCTAAAAGTTAAGGAACAAGCTAGAGCTCAACACGCTCGATCGAGTCAGGATTTACTCTTATTCTACCCAGTAGGAAAGTCAAAATTGTGGCAAAAACACTTATTTTATTTTGGAAAAAGGGGTATGTGAGAACAACAGGTAACAGTAGGTAAGATTATATCGAAGATATACTACTCCATACTAAAATTAAACATTGTCCTCAATGTTTCCTAGCCTAAGACTTACAAACCTCATACTAGAACTCAAAAAGGTAGAATGCATAACTGAAGCCTGAAGAAAGTATTACAAAAATCTTTAGCCGTTTATTAAGTGTGCTAAAAGATAAATGTTAGTCGATAAAAATCTTTAGGATATCGAATTTCCCCAAACTAATGGCAAGCAAAGTCTAGGAAGCTCGAGTGGACCGGGACAAAACACCGAACATGAGAGTTTTCAAAAAAAATTGGGTCAATCCTGCAAACAATCACAAGTACAAACACAACAAGAATCGGAAGAGTACAAGCCTCCTCACATCACAATAGAAATAAGAAAGAAAATAGAAAATGGATAAGAATGGGGTGCCTCCCACGAAGCGCTTTGTTTTTGGTAACCGAGTCACATGGCTTGACTCGATCCCCGAAATCATTCGTCCTTGGAGAAAGTGTGGAGATCCTGGACTACCTTGGGTGGTAAGTCCCCTCTGAAGTAATGCTTCACACGATGACCATTCACCTTAAAGTTCAGACCATCGGGTTGAGATAACTCAATGGTTCCGTATGGAAAAACTTTGGTGATGATGAAAGGTCCTGACCAACAAGTTTTAAGCTTTCC
>BQNB010158860.1:0-14980 GCA_026074375.1 Tanacetum coccineum | reverse complement strand
TCCCAATTCTTCCGTAAAATATATACTACCATGAATCCCAATCGTCACAAAACTGTATTTACAAGGATAAAGACTTAGCAACCATGTACTCAAATAATTAACTAGAGTTAAACAATAATGTACTTAGAGCTAGTACATACAAGGATGGCTAAGGCAATTTAGATGCGACAATTGGTGTGGGGTAACAAAATTCAACTATTACATACTTCCAGAATAGTCTATTTAGAAATTCCTAGGAATTCCCTTTCGGTCGTCCCGTAATACATAAATAGAAGAAAATGAAAGGGATAGGCTCATAGGGTTTCACTAGGGGTATCTTGCACTAAAAATGAGAGCATAGCAAGGGTGTGGGGATAGTTATATGATCGAGGTGACCACAATAACAAATACATGTTTAAAATAGGGTTAATCCTAGTTCCTCTTATCATTTAGCAAATCTTAATCACACGAATGCGATCTCACTTGTGGTCTCGGGATGCATCACTAAAGCAAGTTCTAGAATTTAATATACTACTGGTACACTCTCCTATAATTCAAACCGATACCAATGCTCCAGAAAAGGCGACAAAACCACACATGCATGGACAAATCCATGAACGAGACACATGCGATTGCTCAAATCCTTAACTCGAGAAAGCTAAAGGTATAAATTAATTCCTAAAGATCTATGGGCGAACCTCACATTTTTGGGGTGGAATTTTTGAGTGGTAGGGTTTTTGTGCTAGTCATATAATTTCCTATCCAATGAGACGCTAATAGTACTAAGTTTCACCGGTATGTGCCATAAAAAATTTAAATTTGGGTCAAAATTACCTTTTACGCTATGTTTTGGTATATATTACTCATCATTTTAAGGACAAAACAAAGGCAAATAAAGGAATAGTTTCCAAGGCTTATTTCCCCCTACACTTATTATGAACATTGTCCCCAATGTTCTTAAAAGTACTCGTAAAATGAATAAAGGGAAAAGAAAAGAGACAAAAGAAACTAGTACTCGCCTGGTTTTGCTTAATAATGGAGAAGAAACAAATGATCTCGGTTAAATCATCATCCAATGATTGTCCACATAAAACTCCTAAGAACTCCTGGGCTTCTCTTCAAATATAACTTACAAATCAAAGACAAGATACAAACATACCTAGCGTAAAACTCAGCGGAATGATAATAATACAACTTTATGAATTAGGGTTTTGACACTACGAAAGCAATAAAGATAGGATGAATGTGTTAATGTAATCGTGGTTTTCTGCAGGTTTTAGGAAAATTACAAATTTTGGAAATTATACAAAATTAATTTTCAAAAATTAAAAAAAATACAAAATTTACTAAAGTTGGGCTGGCGACGCCGTCGGGATAAATCCTGACACCGTCTTCAGCCTTTGTAAAGAAAAAATTTTCTTTTCTTGAAAAATTTCTGCACGCAAGCCCCATTAGTTATTTGCTGCAAAAATTACTACATAAACCACAAAAATAATTTACACAATCATATGACTCGAGACATGACATACAAGATGCGAATTAATCTAAATTATTCATTTAACGTGTTTGAAATGGTTCTTAGAAACTAGATATTTCCCCTACACTTATTATGCAAAATACCTTTGATTGCAATTAAGACGAAGTTAAAGACAAAGCAAAGCATGATCACACACTTATTTTTAAACACTTAAAACTAACAATAAAGAACTAAAACATATGACACACCTAATTTGCAGGAATTAAAAGATTGGGTTGCCTCTCAATAAGCGCTTTTGTTTATTATAGAGTCTTTTAGCTAGACTCGGTGTCCTATTCCTTACGTGACTCCTCCTTTTTTGTTTAAACTACATCCTTCATTCTTGGATGCGAAACTTTTATCGTCAAACACTTTACTTTTCCATTGATTAAACTCCAACTCTTTTTCTTCATGAAACTTGGTTCTTTCCTCCCATTCTAAAATTCGCTCACTTACGATGCTCATGGGGGTTATGGGGTTAATTTTATCCTTTTCCCTTTCTTCGAATTTGCAAAGGGACTCGGGGGTTTTAAAGAAACTAGTTTTGTTTTTGCCAGATTTTAAAGTTATTGTCCCTTTATCAAACCTAATATCGGCCTTACCGGTAGTTAAGAATGGCGTATTGGAATGAATGGCTTCTTCCTATCTTCCTTAACATCTAAGATCACGAAACCACGGTATATATAAAACCGGATATCTCAACCAATACATCCTCGGTTATTCCTAAGGGGTAAATATGTGATTGACTAGCTAGGGAGATTCTAGTGTCGGTCTCTACAAGCTTTTCATTGGTTAGTCTATTATAGGTGGAGTGGGGCATGAGGTTCACATCGGATCCTTAGTCGACTAAGGCATCCATGTCTTTTAATCCTCCTACATTGCATGGTATCACAAAGTTACCCCTATATCCTCTTTTTTGGTTATCATCTTCTTAAGTATTGCTATGTGAATAGGCTTTACGGGAAACGAGTGATAGGTCTCACATTCTATCTTACCTAGTTGCATTGCAAGCAAAGAGTCATTAAACCTTTAATTTCCTACAAGACCCTCGATTAACTCCTTATTTATTTTATGTTTAAGGTAATAGATAACGGGTTGTGACCTAGGCATTTCTACTAGTTCTTCCTCCTTTACTTGTCCATCCGTGATCTTTTCATTTACACTCCTAATTGGCTCATTGTTTGTTCAGTCTTTTACTGCTTTCTTCTTATCGATAACCCTACTAGGCTCTACTACCGTCAATTCACTAAGTCCTACAACGTTTTTATCGACAACCTCAATATTTTTGATATCCATGTCTTTCTCCGTCCTAACAAGAGAGATTGTGTTAATACACTTGGTGATTGGGTTTCTAGTTTCTTCTCTAAATAATACCTTTTTTGGGTTCCTACTTGTCGTAAGTTCTTTCAAAAGCCCAAACATTTCCAACATTCTATCATTAATCTCTTTCCTTTGCTTAAAATGGCTTTTCGAACCTTTCCATTCTCTCGGTATGTGTCGTCATGTAACCTTGCACTCGAGCTTCGAAAATAGGCTCAAGTGTTTGGTGTTGAGGGTCTGGGCGGACACGCTCTTGGAAAGTAAAAGAATTCTGCCTTGGTGGCTCGTTGTGGTTTTGCGAGTAAGGGTTTGAAGAAACTACATTGGCATATGATTGGGAGACGTGGGTTGAGCTTGCTTTAGGTGGCATTCTTGATCCTTTTAGCAAGTAATTAATTTGATCTTCAAGCTCAAGGAGTCATCGGTCGGGCGTCTTTAGTGTATCTTGGGGTAAAGAAATTGCCTTGACCGGTTTAGCGAAGTCTCTTGGATCTTCCCACCTCTCATGGTCGTGAAGGGCGAGGTTCTTAATGATTTCCTAAAATTCTTCGGCATCCTTATCGCGAAGTTTTTCGCCGGCGGCGCGGTCAATCTCACGCTTAAGATGAATGGATAAATGATCATAGAAAATTTTGATATGAACCAAAGACGAATGCCATGATGAGGAACGTTTTGGAGTAAGTCCTTGAAATGAGTCCATGCTTCAGAGAGAGATTCACCTTGGTGTTGTTGGAACATCAAGATGTCATTGCGAAGTTTAAAAGTCCTTCCCGGTGGAAATAATTGAGCAAGGAAACGAGTAGTGAGATCCTTCTAAGTGGAGATGGATCTTGTGGGGAGACGTTCGAGCCAATTGCTAACTTGATCTCGAAGGGAAAATTGAAATAAATGCAGGCGCGTCCTTTCCCTATTTTTACATTAAGGTCAAGCGAGTCCACAAGTTTTAAGAAATCTTTAAGATGTTGATTTGGATCCTCGGACCGAAGTCCGTGGGATGAGCATCCGTTTTGCACCAACCGGATGGTGTCGGATCGTGAAAACACCACATTGTTCCCATTGGGTAACTTAATGGTGTTTTGATAGCCCTCATGGATAGGTCGGGAGTAATCTCCTAAGGTACAGTGAGGATTTTCGTCTTCCATGGTGGTCAACGAAAAATATTTACAAAACAAAGGGCATAAAGAAAAGATAGACTACAAGAAAGTTAATTGACATTTTACTTGATAGAAATCAAGCGAGTAGACCTAAGCTAAGTAGAATTTGAAACCTAACTATTCCCCGGCAGCAACGCCAAAAACTTTGATGTGGTCGTTGTAAACCCACTAAGTTTTACAACTCTCTAGGCAGTGTATATAACAACCCGTAATTTTCATCAATGTAATTATTCATCTATTAAATTAGATGCACTGTAATATCCATCTATTGTATATATACCACCTTTTTACAGGGAAATTTTTTGCTTTATCTCATTATGCAACGTAACTTGCATCTCTAAAGTAAACGAGCTCATGCAACCTCTACCAATGCCATTTATATCTATGTTTATATCATAAAACATCCTAATATGTCAAGTCTATATCTTAATATCATTTTTACCAAGTACATTATCCATTTAACGTACCATTTACAACATTATATCAAAATAGACTTTATCCGTTAACGTTTATATCAAAACCCTAATTATATGTAATGTATACATATAAAATGAATGTGCAAGCCTTCAAGCATGTGTACAAGTGTACAATGAATAACATTTGAATATCATTTCCCTCCAAGTTAATGTACAACTCATTTAAGCTCATGTAAAAGTCAATAATGCAAGAAGAAACCCATAACTAGCTCATTTTTACCTACTCTAAATCACTTATAGTTTTTACTACACTTTAGTAGTACAAGGTACAAACACTTAATGCATGACTTCTAAACCCTAAACCTAAACCCTAATTCTTTTCTAAAACCCTAATCTAAAAACCTTAAACCCTAAACGAAACCCTAAAACCCTAATTTCATTTTAAACCTAAAACTAAGCCCTAAACCTTAATCATAAACCCTAAAACTTAAACCCTGAACCTTAATCCTAATACTAATCCTAAACCCTAAAATATCTTAAACCATAACCCTAACTCGAATTTAAACCTAAAATCCTAAGCCGAAACCCTAAACCAAACCGGCACCATTTTTCTTTCATTTTGACCTATTTTTAAACTAAGCTAGCATCCTACCACCTCTAAAGCATCACCATGACATCACCAAGCAGCTTACAAGAACATCTATCACCACCCTTAAGCACCAAGTCTTGCTTTGTCACCTCCTTGTCACTTGTGGTTAGCCGTAACCCTCCAAGACTCCCACAACCTTCCATCTTGCTAAGCTACACCTCCATAGCCCTTAATACTTATTCCTAGCCTCCCTTAGTCATCTATCTACAGGCCTTAACCCTTAGCCACCAAGAAAACTTAGGCACCAAGGGTTTTGAACTCTATAAATAGCTGAAACACACACACTCTTCAATCACACCTCAAATTTCATCAAATACAATAATGGAGTCTTAAATCAAACCAAGAAGGATCAAGTGAAGTCCCTAAGCTCAGAATAGAAGCCAAGAATCAAGAGAAAGGAACCCTTGAAGTCGTTACTAGGCGTACGAACTCGAAAACCTCATTTCGACCCATTTTAGCTCAAGTAAGCTCAAAATCTTGTTCAATAAGCTTATAATCTATATTAGAATGTTCATAATACTCTTAAGATCATATATGAACTCTTGTTAAAACCTTGAATCCTCAAACCTATGCGTTTTTTATTAAAACCCTAAAAATGACCCGTTTTGATTTTCTAGCTAACGAATCCTTTTTCTAAACTTTTGTTACGTTAGAACATCTTATTTTAGCTTATTCTAATAAGCTATAACCTGCAAATATCATTTGGAACCCTAAAATAAGCTTGCATGGCTTTTTGGACTTGATTTGTAAATCATTTCCATGCAAGGGGTATATATCGTAACTTTCTGAAATTTATAACTAGAGGGGCTGAAAATGTCATTTTCCTAAAGTTATAACTATAAGGACCTATCTTGCCAAGTTTCAAAGTTAAATGTTTAAATTATATATACTTTATATATAAAGGACTAAACTTGTAAAAGTTTATAAATCGAGGGTATATATTGCCATTTTTGCAAACTTAAAAATATAAAATATAATATTTTTATATAAATTATAAAAATATATATTAATATTATAAGACTCGATTTTATTAAAACCCGATACATTTATCGCTATTAATCAACGATCGACGCATTATAAAACAATTACGTTATATAATTATCGTAATTTATCATCGACTAGCTTTTGAAGAAACTTAAAATCTTATCGTATCACGTTACAAGAGAATTTCATGTGAGGGGTTCTATTTGGGTATTTGTTTTGACGAGTTTGCTGGGTTTACGATTTAAAGTGCCCTGACTCCTCAAACGATACTACATGGCCTCTGGATCATGATAGCCCGAACAGTGATACAATATTTCCATAAATGAATAAATCAAAGTAATACGTTAAACTTTATGAAGTTTTGAAACATAAACCATCACACTAAGACTTCATATATTACCCCAGGTTGCGTGACGTAGTTGTTACTTTCACTTGATATACTTTTGCCATCAATTAGATTTTCCCTGTTAAGGTGAGTTCATAGCCTCGCATTTTAAATCTTCTAATATTTCATAAACTCGCGAGGGGGATACATGCTATAAACCATGAATGCAAGTGTTTTTCCAACTGTATGCTATCCTGATATATTATTGCCTAATTCCTTACTTTTGCCATTAAGACCCCACTATCATGAACCGTTAATTACTTTTCGAAGTAAGCGCGAATGCTATGAATAGATCTATTTGGGACTGAACTCCCCGGTTGGTGTACCTATACTTTCTGGTAACCAAACACACTTCATTTGAATCACTATGTGAGTGTTTGGCAAAGGCACCCGTTGGGGCAACTATTTGTGATTATTGATTATCTCAAGGTCTCGGTGTCATGAGCTTAGGGCAATAATATTGTTTTCCATAATAATTGTACTCATTGCAATTATTACACTTATGGGTGTATAACAACGTAACCCACTGTTATGATGACTTGTATTCAAACTGTTTAACATAAACCTATGAATTTCACTCAACCATTGTGTTGACCTTTTTAGCATGTTTATCTCAGGTATTTGAGCAACTTATGGCATGGAGTGGCATGAATTTGAAGACGGCTAAACATTTATCATTCAAACTTTATGTTTTCATGTAGATTTTGGGACCTCTGTTTGTAAAAACTCTGATGAAATAATGAATGATAACTTATCTTTTAAAAACGTCTCTTTTGAGTCGTTTTCTATGATTATGACTGTTGTACTATGAAATAATACCCCAGATTAGCTTCCGCTGCTATATGTCAAAAATGGGGGTGTTATAGATTGGTATCAAGAGCCACGGTTATAGAGAACAAGGTTGAAACCTTAACTATAACTACTTTTCTTTTTCGATGGTTAAATAATGAAGGTGGAAAGAATCTGTTTATAAAAGCTCTTCTCATTTGTTCCCACGATGTTATAGACTCTTCATTTAGTTCATTGAACCAGGTTTTAGCATTATCGGACAAGGATAGTGGAAATATTAAAAGCTTAACAGCTTCGCTTTGAGTTTCACCATATTTAAACATGTCCACAGATCTGCGAGGGAAAATAACAACATGGTCATGCTGATCGGCCCACAGAATACCTTTGAATTTATTTTCCCGAATCGTTTTCAAGTGGATACTATTGATAACAAAGTTGTCATCAACATCGATTTGAACAATGGCAGAATTAGGAGTCGGTGCTACAATCTTAGCACATTATACCGTTTGATGATCGAGAATAATTTTTTTAGGTTTCGACATCCATTTCAGTATATATATGAGTACGATAATCATTAACGGAGGAATAAAGGGAGATAGTTTGAAGATTTGAAAGATACAATCTCGACGACCTTCTTTTTGGATAGTTTTAATCTTGACAATTCGTTGTTATTAAATTTTATTAATTTTAGTATATAGAAGTATTTACATGTTAGTTTTCTAAAAATGAGTGGTTTATACATACGTTAAGCATTTTTACCAAAAAAATATTTTTTATATTATATAATTAAGGCTTTATAGGATAAAATCAAAATAAAGTAAATTTATTTTTAATTAAAATTTTAACTTTTTGTGTGTTATATCATATAATATATATATATATATATATATATATATATATATATATATATATATATATATATAGAAATATATAATATATAAGGATAATAGTTTAAACAAAGTGTATTGTTTGTTTTGAATAATTGTCAACGTACTTAAGAAAAAGTGTGTCGGTTTTTTCTAGAATATATGTTTTTTGTTTTTATATTTAGGTTATTACAACGAACGAAATAAACAGAAATAACTAAAACAGAAATGAAATATAATCAACTTATGAAAAACAAACAATCTAAAGCATATAATCAAAACGATTTGAAAAATAAGGTTTTTAGTTTTGGTTTTACTCAGATTCAGCTGGTGAAAATTCTGAAGAAAATGCGGCATACTTGGGAAAAGTACGGCGTACTTCCTGGGTTTTTAGGAAAACCGGTGCACAAATATAATGTGCGGCGTACTTTCCTAAGAAAAAAGATAATTGGTTCGTTTGGCCATAAAACGGTGAAACGGAGAGAATTTCAAATTTTGTATTGCAAAACAGTAAATAACTTTATGAGAAACAAAATAGCACAAAAATCAAACAAACAAACTAATAACAACTTAAACAATTCCCCGCCAAAAACTTGATGTGTCTTTTGCAAGCTTTAAATTTATAATACTAGAAATACTGATTTTTACTAAAAACACAACACTCGGGCAAGTATACCCTTTCGTGTATAGTATTAGGTAAGTCCAGGTCGTTCCACGAGAATTGAAGTTTTCACAGTTTGTAATTAAGAGCTAAGGCAAAATGATTGTCACGGTATCAAATTAACCAAATCGTGCATAAATCGAATATTGTAAAGAAAACGATTAAGAGATGATTCAAACAAATGATTAAAGTATGTTTGTTTAGACAATGATCACTAAGACATTGAAGTGTTTAGGATAGTGTTTACAAGTTTTGATAATAAAGATATCATAATTACAAAACCGTCGGCTTTAAGTTGTAAACTAGTAATATATCTTTAGATTAACAACAAATCCTATCGCCTTTATAAGTTATATATAAAAAAGAGAAAAAATAAAAAAAGAACCAATATAAATGTGGAATGATAGAACACGTATAATTAAGAACCATATTTCGCCTATATTCTTGTATAAAATATGTTTTTTACAAATTCAATAACAAGTATCCAAACACATCATATCCAAGATCACATAATGCCCAAACAAACACAAGATGACTACTCCATAATCAAACAAGTAACAAAACACATAACATATCATCAGTAATACCGTAAAGAACATAATTAAAAAGATAAACAAGATTTAACCAACAACAGAGTAATGTGTTTGATGATTTCACAAGTTTTCCCAACAAAATCTTTATTATATTCAAAGTAAACTCATAAACTATGAACAATTCTGTCACAATAGCTTATAGCTTCGAATTGTACTTCACTACTACTTTCTTGGATGTATTAAAACCTGGGAATATTGATGAACATCAAGAAAGACATCTAAATTACCCCAAGAACTTCTCCTAAATTATTTACTTGTCGGATGATTATGTTTCCAAGGGATGGTTTGGATCAAAGGTTTGTCAAGCCTTTATCCCCAAAAATCCCTGTTTTGAGTGGTGGAATCAATGGATTGATTATTAGAGTAGTTTTTTTATAAATAGAGATCCAGGAGGCTTTTTAATAGGCATACTGGGGATCTGAAAACCGCCGCGACACATAAATTGTGCGCCACACATCTAGTGTTAATGTTGTCCTTCATTTAATGCTTTTAAATTCTCTTAAATTTCGATATGGAATTACTCGCACTTTTACAAGTCCAACCGGTACTTGGGGCAATTTCAGCACTTGGTCTTTTTCAAAGTTGTAGATAATTGAATTATTTTCGCGTGGCCGCCAGAATCGCGTCAAACGAAGTTCATATGACCGAGTTATCACCAAAATAGTGAACAGGTGTCGGGAAGCAATTAGCTTAAGTTATTTCTTCGTTTAAGCTTCAATTCTTCGTTCTTTCTCTTGTTTTCTTCCACGACACATCACATGAACCTACAATGACAAATATATTCTATTCTATACCAAATGTTCTTATAATTAACAAAAATAGATATATAAAAGCACTGATAACGCATGTACAATATTATAATATAGCATTATCAGTGTTTCATATTACTTAAATTGTTTAATAGCATATTTTGCTAAAAGTTACGCGGTTCCTTTTTATGTTTTATGTTAATTATATATGCTATATGTGTTTACTTTCCGCTTCGTTTATTCGTGTATTATTAGTGTAATAATAGGGTATTAGATCACTAATTCCAACAGTGACATCACGAGCCGTTCATATAGCTATATAATTACATAAAAATGTGTAAAAATCAGCTTAAAAACCATATTTGTGATATTATTCTGCTTTTTAAGTGTGCCCACTTTGGTGTATTTAATTTTTGGAAAATAAATACTCTTAAGAGTCACTTAAAATTTGGAAAAATTAAAATGGTTCGGGATTTTACATGCTTGTACTTGCTTATTATGTAACTTGGTTTATAATTTGTGTTTTATGACTTATTGTTGCTTATTTATTTGGTTAAATTGATAATCATGCTTTTACGAGCATGTAAATCATGGTTCTTAAACCGTGATACACCTTAAATTTACATGCATGACTGATTGTTTTTAAGTGCTGATCGCTTGAACTATCGTCCGTCTAAAATAAAATGCGTCCAGCAACCCTTGAGGAGTTAGACCATGAAATCTTTTTTAGGAGTTCACAACTCAATTACCTAAAAAAATTTAGTTAGTGCAAAAAGTGGGGAATACTTTTTTCTTGTCTAATCGTTGTCCAAAGTCGAAAATTTTGTTCAATCAGCTTTGCGGTTTTCTTGTATATACCAAGTATAATGACATATTGGCAATCGAGTAATTTGATGAATGTGGACCATGTGGTTTCTTGATGATGTCCGACAACATTGCTGGGGTCTGTTTTGTGTTTGTTAAAGTAAAATTTGTTTAATATACATTAAATTTTTATGTTTTTTTAGTATAAATAATTGTTTCGAATTAAGTTTTGCTATATATATATACTTTGCGTTTCTTTATATATGTGCAAAAAAAGAATTTCGAAAATTAATATGACTAAGAAGCATTCTTATCATTATGGCTATAGTATATATAAATGGTATGTACACTATGCTAATCCGAGATGCGATATAATGTAAAATTAATTGTCTTGCAACTTCTATAACCATGGGTTTAGGGTTCGTAAAGGATCCCGCGACAAATTACTGCAAGTATAAATCCTTTAACGTCAACAATTTAACAATATAAAAGTATGTCGAATTTTACTAAATGATGGAATAAATCCTTTGGCGGGTATCTATTTAGGTTTGATTTATTTCTCATGGGGAATTTAACCTAATCCCTTGGTAATATAATTAATTTATACTTAAATAATTGTATAAACTAAATGTGTTAACCATAATTTTATAGATCACATGGGAATTATAAAAAAAAGGGATGTTTTAATACATAGAAATTAAAAAAAGAACATTTTTTATAGTATTATCTTTCTCCAATGCTTTACGCATTACCACGATCGTATCACATGCTTCCATGTACACATATTGTAGGTACACTTGTTCTTATCAAAATACCCACACCCTTATAAAATTAATTCAATTCCCTTGATTTTGATTTTTTACTCTATGGCAGTCCTTAGGGTGAATTTCAAAACAAGGTAATTAATAATCGAATGGTCAACTGAGACAAATATAATTACTGATTTTTGTATTGTACAACGATATATAAGAATGGATGGCCAGGTCCTTTAACCAGTGTATACAATGGGGAGAAACATGCCATCATGAAAATGTTATTCTGGATAATATTACCTTGATATTGACAATTATAATACTGATATGATGCATGGCCCCATATGACTAAAAGTTTGCACCATTAAGCAATTATCACCCCTGAATACCTTTTTAAGTTTACCATTTCTACGCAGATCAAACTACATTAATGGTAGCACGTCAAGTTAGATCTATAGAATTTTGGTTAAAATTAATTGATTATTTTTTATAAATATAGGGTAGTTAATCTTGAAGAGGTGAAAATATCAAAAATAATAAAAATACAAGTTTGCAGTTCTTTTCATGTTTAAATGCAACGTATACCGTAAACCAAGGTTGCAAAAATCATGAATCCTTAGCCAGGCGGTCGACCACCTTGTAGCTTGTAATCGGTCTAGGCGTGATTAATCGCCGATTAAAAAGATTGGCATTTCTAGCCAAACTTGGGTATTTTTGGCAAGTTTTATGCATTTCCAGTAAGTTTTAAATATTATTGGCAAGAGTTTTTTCTAAAAAACAACTTATAATAGATTTAAACAGTTACTATAAGTGATCAAATAATTATACGGTGAAGTATTTTAGGTACTTACGTCATTAGAAGGTTTTCTGGCAAGTATTGACCACCGTTGCCCACAGTTGATCGTCGTTTGGACTAATGGGTAGACCTATTTGAATCACTCATTTACATAAATCGGCAAGATCGGTGCCTTGTAGCGCCTAGTGGCGATTAATCGTCCTAGGTAGACCTTTTTTGCAACACTCTGTGAACAAAGGTTTGTTCTTACTTGTGGAAGAAAAACCGTGTTTGATTTTCTTGGGAGAAATAGACAAAATTCTGTTGGGAAATATATTGTAAAGAAAGACATAATAACTGGTAGTATAATGTTTAAGTCTGGTAAGTATTAAATTAGTACTGGAGTACTAAGTTAAGTCTGACCGACAAAGTTAAGTTTGGCAGTACTATAGTCTCAGCCGGTAGAGTGGCAGTACTTATAGTATGGTACTGGTTGTGTTTATTTATGTTCTTCTCTACCACACATCATCTAGCTGATAAAGTTATCTTAGAGATATCTTAGGAGATATCTTAGGAAAGGATATGCATTATCCTTTCACACGTTTTGTATAGCCTTTTAGGGTTTCCTTGGTGTATAAAAGGAACCCTACGGCATAGAGATTCATATAACATTATAGAAGCATTGAAGCTTAATAGAAATCAATAGCAAAGTTAGTATTATATTGTGTTCTTCTTAATACTTGTGTTAAGATTCCGCATTAACACTTGGTATTCATAGTTAGTGTCTCTCACATAGTTGATTTATATTTATTCAAGTTAACTATTGTCTTATAAAGGCTATATAGATCCTAAATACATAGCGCCCCAGCTGCGTATCAGAGCCAATAGAGGAACTCTGAGCAAAAGAATCACTAAACCACAGAACAAACACTTTCTTTACAGATCTTTTACAAAATGTCCTTAAACTGCTAGATGATGAGTTCTTCATCAACATCTCAGTGATAGATGAAGCCATCAAACCATGAAGAATGCATCAAGAACACTGGTGCTGCACCTAAACAACAACAACATGGTGTATTCCTCAACCAACTGTTATCACAAAATAACAAACTCCCAGTTCTGAAGAAGGAGATATGAAATATGGGCTATAGAGATGGAACATTACCTTGAGTACATTGACAATGATGTTGGGAAGGTAATTCAGAATGGAAACTCCAAGAAGAGAATTTCAACTAGAAAAGATAGAGTTATTCGAATACTTCCACCAGTAACTGCTACAGAAATTCAAGCTATTGAAAAGGAAAGGAAGGCTAAAAATATCTTGCTGATGGCCATTCCCAAGGAACATATGAGAAGATTTCATGGAAATGGTATGAATGCAAAAGAAATAAGGGAAGCCATCAGAACAGTTGGTGGTAATGCAAATTCAAAGAAAATGCAGAAGGCTGTATTCAAACAACATTTGAAGCATTTAGCAATATCCAGTTTGAAATGGATAAAAAGAAAAGTGACATGACAAAATCCAACAATTAAGTTTTCTCAGTTGGAAGCTCATGGAGTGCTGACACGACATGCATAAGTTTCTCAGATCTTTGCCCCCAGCATGGTCCAATCTGGCAATGAACGATAGAACTAAACATATTCACACTACACTACTTCGAATGATCTTATAAATAACCTTAGGGTTTTTTGAGCAGGAAATCCAAGGTGCTTAAACCATCTTCAAGTGCTCAAATGTTAGCTTTTGTTTCACAAAGCAAAAGGAGCACTAACAATGTTATAGTCTGGTTTTACTGGTGCCGTACAGTACTCTTCTACTTCTTCAACCAATATTCCTGAAAAAGAAGTTCCTGCTGGTTTTGCTGATGAAGTTATCTATTTCCTCTTTGCCAAACAATCAGAGGATTGGGACTTGCTTCATGAAGATCTGGAACAAATTGATAATGTAGACATTGAAAAAATGGACATAAATTGGCAGATATCAATTATTGCTATTCGAATGAAGAAATTCTATAAGAAAATAGGAAGAAGAGTTCGCGTGGATGGAAAAACACCTGTTGGCTTTGACAAAAAGAAGCTTGAATGCTTCAATTGTCACAACACTGGTCACTTTGCTAGGGAATGTACAGCAAAGGGGACACATGATGGAAAGAAGAAGAGAGACTCATTTTATCAACATTAAGAAGCTGGGAAGCAAGAGAAGAATCAGATGGGTTTGCTGACAATGGATGATGGGATTGTTAATTGGAGAGAACATACTAAAGTTGAAGAGACAAATCATGCACTTATAGCTATCAGCTCAAGCAATGAGGTAACTTTGTGTTCTAAAACTTGCATTGATTCATACAATACCCTTAAACTACTATGTGATGAACAAATGAATCAGTTAGGTGACCAAGAAGCACAAATACTTGCCTATAGTCAAACTGTTAAGAAACTAGAAGCTCAACTTGTTACTTTTTAAAAAAAGCAACTTTCTCTAAATGAAAAGCTTACATTTCAAGCAAATGAAATATATGAAAAAGATGAAAAGCTTAAAAAATATAGAGAGAATTGGAATGAAAGCTGTAAAAGAAAAGGAACAATTG
>BQNB010158859.1:0-14980 GCA_026074375.1 Tanacetum coccineum | reverse complement strand
AACTTAGAAAAATCTAAAATAACATGAAAACTCTGAAAACTATTTTTAACTATTTTTTAAAATTAAAATCCTATTTTTAAAATTAAAACTAAAAGCCTAAAAATGAAAATAAAAATCTAAAAGAGGTAAAAATGATTTTTCTTAATGTAAAACTAAAGCTAATTTTTATAAAACTAAAAACTATTTTTTTATAATTTTTTGAAACTTTTTTCTATTTTTATTGATTTATCAATTTTTAAACCTACGAAAAATCCTAGAAAATAAACTAATTAATGGAAATATGTGAAAAATTCAGGAAAAGTCTATGATGCAACAAAGATTACTAGAAAAATAAAAGGCACAACTCAGCTTATCAAATAAGCTGTGAAAACGGCTTATTTAGCTACGGCTTATTATAAAAGAAAGAAAAGAAAACGTGTATAAAACAAATATGCATCAATAGCTCAACAGATGAGCTATTGTAGCACACTTGGTAAAACGTATGGTCTATAAGCAGGAGGTCTTGGGTTCGAGGTTGACAGACATCCTTTTTTGCTAATTTTTTATTTTTGAAAACCAAATATTAAAACTTATTAAGCACACATTTTTAAACACTTTTAATAAAGACAATTTAAGCTAAAAACTAAAAATAAGCTCTAAAACAGCCTTAGAAAAAGCTGTTTACAGAAACTAAGGTTTTAAAGAACAAAAAGCTAGTTTTGACTTATTAGTTATAAGCTAAGACATGAAGAGAGCTTTTGAAAACTAGACTAACAACTAATAAGCTATAAATTCAAAACATAAAACTAAGCCCTATAAGCTAAAAATCTAGATTTAGAACCTACAATCTACTTACTACTGTTTTTAGCTTTTTGAGATTTCTGATAAACTTTAAGAGCAATTGTACCTAGGTAATTATACTATAAAATGAAAAACAAGTCCTAAACTATATTAAGCTATATGTTGACTAAAAGCTAGAAAAGTTTTAAAAACTAAATCTAATTTGAGCTAACCTAAACTTGCTTTGAAAATCCAACAGTATTAACCAAAGGTTAATCCTGCTGGAGCAATTAACTATGAGGAAAAATAAAAGTGCATGTATCCTTAAGATATAACCTGTAGTATACACTCTATTTGAGTGTGCTTGAACAAGGTATAAACACAAACCAAGTCTAAACAGCTTAGATTAAAATTTTTAAAGACCTACAACGGCTTAAGCTCCCCTGGTGCACAGCCAAACATAATAAGCCTTAAAATCTTCATAAGCTAAAACTAATTTTTCAAATCCACTCTAAACCTTATAAAATATAATAATCTAACTATCCAAGAAGAAATCACAAGGTTCCTTTGACTTTCAGTGGTCAAACAAGCTTATGCCAAACACTCTTTTAGAAAGCACAAAATCCATTTTAAGCTTATAAATTTAAGATCTAATACCCTAAACCTTAATACCAGATAACATTCAACTTATAACAAGCTAGATAAGTACAAATTAACAACTGGATTAACTAGAATTAAAGAACTGCAACTTATGCTACTTATTTTTAGGTTTTTATGAATTTAAAAGACAATTATAAAACCACTATGAATTAAACTAATAAAACTAAAAACATATTAAAGGACATAATCAATAAGCAAAATGAAACACAAATAAGCTCAGCTAAACAACTAAATAAGCAGATAAGCAGAGTAAACAAATATTTAAGCAATTATTAAGCTTGACATGAAAGTACAAGGAAATTTAAATGAAAACTTACACAAACTTCAGCTAAACAGAAGCAAAAACTTAAATAGCAGCTACAAGCTCTAGCTTATCCAAATGGATAAGCTAGTATAAGTCCATGGGAGCTCTTCCATGATAAGCTCCCCTTCCTTAGCTTATAGATTTGTTTAGGTGAGTTGTTTTGGGGGTAAGGGGTAGATTTGTTTTTGGGAGGGGGAGGTTTTTGTGATTTCTAGAGTTTTTTATTGAAATGGGTAAATATATTTAGTTTTAAGGGATATGGTGGGTTAGTAGGTTTGTTGATTGGATGTTGGTTGATAGTGTTTGGGTTAGGGGTTGTTGATTAGTATGGGTGGTATTGATATGTATTCTAGGGTATATTGGGAGAATTTTGGGGGGGGTAGGAATGAATAGTTTTGAGGTTTTTGGGGGTTTGTTGGGGGGAAAAAGGATTTATTTTAGATATTTTTGAAGTTTTTTGGATTTGTGTGTTGATTTTGTCAGTGTTAATTTATTTTTGGTAGGATTTGTTTGTTTTATTTGTGAAATTTTTGGTGATATATTGTGGTGGGTTAGGGGGGATGTTGGATGTGTTGGGTGGTATTGTTTGTATTATATGTATTTTAGGAAGGGGTCTGGGAAGGTAAGGGTAATTGGTTTTATAAGGGTGGGGTTTTTTGAGTATGTGATTGTGTGATTTATTGTATTTTTTGTGTAGAAATTTGAGGTGTGTTTGGGTTATTTTGTGGTGTATTTATTTTTTGGGGGGGGGGGGGGTGGATGGGTTTTGAGTGTGAGTTGTAGTGTGGTTATGTGTGGGTTTGTGTGTGGGGTGGGGAAGTTTGGTTTTTGTGGAGGTGTTTGGGGGTTGATGGTGGGGTTTAAGATTTGGAGATTTGAGTGTGGTGTTGTTATTATTTTTGGTGGTGTTAGTGTGTTAGTGTGTATGGGGGTTAGTGGTTGAGTGGGGGGTGGGGGGGGCGTGTGTTTTGTGAATAGGAAGAGGGGGTGTGGTTTTATTGGGTTTTTGGAGGTTGAGGGGTGGTTGTTTGTTTGAGTGTTGGGGGTTTTGTGGTTTTTTATTTATGAATGTGTTTTTGGTTGTTGGGGTGGGTTTGAAGTGGGTGTGTTGGTTTTTTTTATAGGGTTGAGTGGGAATAGTTAAATTAGTTGGGGTGATGAGATAATGGAGTTAATTATGGTTATTGAGTGGGAATTTATTTAAGAAGGGGTTTAGGAGATTTGAAGGAGTTGGGGTATTAGGGGATTGTAGTGGGGTGGGGGGATTGGAGATAATGTGATGGAGTAGTTTGTGGGGGAGTAAATATTGGGTGGGGAGGGGGGTTTGGGAGGGTTTTTAATGTTGTGATGTGTGTTGGGGAGGGGGGTTTGTATGATTTGAATGTGGTTGGGGGGGGTATAGGTTTAATTTTTGGTGGGGTGTGATTAGATAATTGGGGTTGGGTATTTTGGGAATTTGGGGACAGATTGAATCCATGGTTGGGTAAGGGAAATGGGGAATTTGTGTAGTAAAGTATTTAGAGTATGGTTTTGGATGTATTGGAAGGTGGGAGGTTTGTGGGCCAAAATCGCTTAGGGAGAGCTTAGATCATTGGTGACTTGGTAGGTGTGGGTTTTGTGGGGGATGGGTCATTAGGTCTGACACACTTTATGGGGCCAATAATGTCTACTCCAGCTGCGTTGGATAACTGTATATGGTCAGATTGATGCCAGGGAAAAGTGGATAATCACACGACACTGGAGGTAACACACCGTATGATAATAATAGACTGAAACTGTATGTTTTGATGTACAAAAACTGTCAGTTGAGGATACAATGGTAAAGAGGCTGTTGCTGTCATATTTGAAATATTATGACATTATTATTTTGAAGACAGATGTGCAAGAATCCTCTAAAGCCCAAAGTAAGCCAAAGTACAAAGAAACTGAAGTTCAGAATGAAGATCAACTAGGGAGATTGTAAGGATTAGATTAGTAAACCACCTTAATAAATGTTAGTATTAAAGTTAAGTCTGTTAGTTATAGTTAGTACTGATGAAGCTGAATATTATGTACTGTTAGTTAGAATTAAGTCTGTAGAGCAAGTAGTTGCCACATTACTATTAGTTGTACTAGGAATTTAAAGTAATACTTTTGACCTACCCCCAAGTTAATCGGTTGTTATTTATAGTAATAGTGAGCTCTTCGTTTAATCCGAGAAAATTAAAGCGTATCTCTATTACATCGTTAGGTTCTTGAAGCTTAAAAAGGTACTTTGTTTTAGTAGTAAACATATAGTGTTGATTGAAATTTCCAATCAAATATAATACAGAATAGCATGTGTGAGATAATTGGTTTCTTGTGTGTTCACTTGTATAGATATTGATATTCCGCGTCAATATTTGTATTCACGGTTATTGTCTCTCATAGTATCTTTTGAATTTATTCAAAGGACTATAAGTCGTTTAAGGCTCATTGAGATCCTGTTGATAAGGACCTACAGGCCTTAACAGCAGTGACCCTAGTTCCCTTAACAGTACTAACTGCTGTTTGCACAGCAGTATTAACACCATTTACTCTAACAGTATTAACTTTTTCATTTGAAATCCTGGTATTTGGTGCTATTGATTTATAAAAAGACCTTCTAATAGGTGAATGAGACTTATGAAAAGCATTTGTTTTTAATTTTGAATCATTCACTCTATTTGTATGGGTAGCAGTATTAACTGGTCTGAATGTACTAGTTGATGTTGTTGCTCTTAGAGAGCTTTACTTGGTAGCACTAACTGGTACTCTTCTAAACCTTGTCAAGACTGTAGATGGAACAAATTTATTTTGATGATTTATTCTCTGAGCACTGTTCCAAACTGGCCTAATTTCCCTTTGACCAATATTCTTTCCCTTATTATTCAAAACAGACTTTTTAGCCATTTTCTTTTCATGAAAATCATAGTCTTTTATTAGATAGCTGTAACTGCCACAAACAAAACAGGCTTTCTTTGTAAACCCAAATCCTAATCCCAGTTTTTAAGTTATTTTCTCATTCCAATCTCTTCTATCTACCTTAGGATTTTGAGCGATTATCCTAGGTTTGTCAGCTTGTTTAGGTTTAACAGATTCATTCCTAGCATTAGTAAACTCAATCCTTTTAAGACTAGGTTTGTCTGTTGCTTGCAAATCATTAGATTGAAAAATGTCCTCATCATCACTAACCCAATCTTCAATGATAACTCCACTAGGCCTAACAGATTCAACTCTAGGCATTTCTACACTAGTATTGCTAGTTTGAGAGGTACTTGTTTCAACTTGAGACACACTAGCACTAGTCTTATTTGCTGTAGGCCTATAAACAGAATCATCCAATCCTGCAAAAGATAGGTCAGCTAGTGGAGGCATGTAGTTCCCAGTTAAAGGAGGAGGAACAGCATGATATCCATTATCCTTTTTGAACCTTGATATGTGTGAAAACACAAATCCTTTTTATATCAAAAATATCCCATAAAAGATAAAATTATGCTTAAAATGCTTGTATATTGCTTGTTTTGTCTTTGTGATTGTGTAGGTGCGGATATTACAAAATCATAAGAAAACGGTCAAAACCGGACAAACACGGACACGAGAATGGAATTAAGTGTACAAGAGCTCGGAGAATGCTATCAAAGGTCAACAAAAGTCAACTCTTGGTCAACATTAGTCAACCACTAAATGACAAAAACCTAAAAATACCAAATCAGTCCCTCAAAGAAAACCAAATTGCAAAAATGGTCCCCTAAACCCAACCCAAACGGGTTTAACTCTTTTATATATAAAGAGTTAACACCCGTTAACTCTTATATATAAACCAAACAACCAAATACCCGAGCCTAAAATACACCCTTAGCCTAATCTCATCTATATAAGCCCGAAGTCAAACATATAACCCCGGGTCAAAAGAAAAGTCAAAACAATAACCCCTTTTAAAAATAACAGTTTTTTAACCGTGAAAATATGTTACTACTGTTCACCGTCTCCTTCGTTTAACCCTGAGTTAAAACCAAAGGGCAAATCAAAATTGTCCACATGGAGAGACAATTCAAGGGATTAAGTACAAGCTAGCAGAGTTACACATCACCAAATGCTCCCATTGGTGGAAACCCACAAGAAGAATGCCACGCGGATGAAGAAAACACACCAAGGACTAGTATTTTGCACTAAAAGACTTGAAAAAGAAGCACAATGGCCCTGACACACGGAATGCCACATTGGCAATCCGTGTGAGCATATCTAATCCAACGGTGAAGAATAGAGATCCAATGATTGGCAAGATTCAAGGGCAGGGATTTATGGGAACGTCTAACAAACTCCAGGACCTAGAAGCTTCTCTGAAGGCTATATAAAGCCTCTCACATTCACACACACACACGACATCTTCTTTTCTACATTTTTTTAAAGTTTTCTTAAGTAGCTTTTGTAATCATTTTACTTTAAAACTTGTTAAATTTTTTTTCTTATTAAAAAGTTTTTGTAATCTTCATTTACCAAGTATTGTACATCTTATCTCATATAAATGAAATCATTTTTTACTTTTACTTAATATTGTTTCACTATTAAGCTTTTACAAATCCTCATACTCATGATTACTGTTTCACAAGCTCTCATAAGCTCCTTATAAGCTCTTTGAGTCTCTAAGCTCAAATTGAGCTCAAATAAATCAACTAATCTGTTTAAACACATAAAATCAGTCTTAACACCTTTGCTTATGGATTATGGACTTTTGGATGATAAGCTTAACTTGGAAGAGCTTATGGAACCCTTACCAGCTTATCCAGCTAGAGCTTGTAGAAAGCTCATTTGAGCTTATTGAGCCTTTGTTTAGCTAAGACATCTTGTAAGTTACTATTTCCATTTCTGTCTTAATTTTTAGCTTATCATTTTCTTAATCTGCTTATACTCTTGCTTATTTGAGCTTAATTCTATTTCATTATGCTTATTAAGTAGATTAGATTATCTGTTTTCATATTATGTAGCTTAGATCTTATAATTTGTCCACTTTGTCTTTAAAAAATCATAAAAATCTAAAAATAATACTTATTAATAGCTTATTAGTTCTGCTTATTTTGTTAGCTTAAATTTGATCATTAGGATTCAATTAATAGCTTGTAGTCATCTGGTAATTGCAAATCTAGCTTTAGATTTCTTTTTCATAAGCTTAATTGGATTTAAAATGGTTAAAGGGGTGTTTGGGTCAGCAGCACTAACCATATATTAGTGCTGTTTTTGTCTTTTTTGTCTTTTGTGTTTATTTTAAATCTCAAATTTAGGTTAGTTCAAGCTATTTTTATAAGTTAGATTTGTGTTAGCTAAGTTTTCAATAGTTAGCATCATAAAAGCTCAAATCTGTCTAGTTTTAATTGCATTATTAGCGTATTTCAGTTTTAGCTTGTGTCTTTGCTTAATTTGCATCTAGGCTTGAGTTAAAAGAGTGTAGAAGTCATTTAAAATAGGCCTGCATTTTATCTAGTTTAAATTTTGGTCACAATTGTGTCAACTGCATCAGCAGTTATAATAGACAAATTTCCATTTTCTAGCTTAATTTTTAGAGAGTTAAAATAGTTTTTAGCCTTTGCTTTTCATAATACAATAATGTGGTATATCCTATATCATAACACGGGGTCGATTCTTGGATTTGGCTAGTTTCTAGAGAGAGAAACACTAGAGAGAGAAAATGTGTTTTCTATGAAAAGAGTAAATGACTAGCTTGCCTCTTCCAAAGTTGGAAGAGGCTTATATAGTTCTTACAAAATACCGGGTATTCGTACCCGGTATAAAACCGAAAGACATACGATTAACTATTAAACTATGAACTATTATAAACAATAAATAAACGGGGTGACCGAGTCTTTTACTCATATCTAACAAATAAGTTTTTAGGGCATTAATCATCTTTTTCAATTTGCTTTTTGAAGTTAAGCTCTTTTGATAATCTGTTTTCAACCTGCAAAATAGCTTTTTGTCTTTCAACTTTCAAATACCAAAGTCAGCATATGCTGGCTAAGTTGTCTGTTTTCAAAAGGTTTTTCCAATAAGCTCTTGTTTTCCTTATAACTTTTTAAAAGTATTTTCAAAAAGCCACTTAGTCAAGCTTTAAGAAAATTTAAGTTCCATAGCTAAAGTCCTTCATTTGTTAGCTTAAAAATAAGCTCAAAGATCCCTTTAGGGACTGTTTGGTTTTATGTTTTCTATAAATGTTTATTTGTGAATTTCAGATTTTTGGCTTAATTTACTTGTTTCTAGTTTGGACTAGCTTATTAGGTTAGGATTAGTATAAAAGTGCTTTTTGTTCTTGAGTTTTAGCTTATTTCATTCATTTCAGTCTCTAACTTTAGCTTATTTAGTTTAAGAAAAACTCCAAAAATTAAGTAAGTAGTAACTATGTCTAGTTTTAAGCTGTATAACAAAACAGCTATATATTTAGGGCTTTTCATAAAAAGTTTCTTTTATTAAAAGTGCTTATTTTTAGCTTATTTACAACTTTGCTTTTATATGTTTTCAAAAAAAAAGGGGAAAGTGAAAATCGGGGTGAGCAAGACTCGAACCCCCGACCTCAACACCCTCTACCCTTTATAGCAACACACCACACACCTCCCTACCAACGCGCCCTGGGGACTTTTTCATTATACATTTGCAAAGTTTATTATTAGTACACGTTTGATCCCTTTTAAGCTAATAAGCTGTTATAGCTTTTTACACAGCTTATTCGATAAGCTGTGTAGTCAAGCTTATTTTTCCTAGGTTCTATTTAAGTTCCATAGCATATTTTCGGTATTTTTTCTAGAATTTTTTAATAATTAGTTTAGTATTTTTAATAAAAAACATTTATTTTTATTATAAAAACTTTAAAAAATCATAAAAAATAAGAAAAAATAAATAATCAAAAAAATATAATTCTTTTTTAGAAAAATTTCATTTTACGTAAAGTTTCTAGGAAAAATTAGTTTTGCTTTCGTAGATTAAAGTTGCAAAATTAGAGTAGGGGTTGGTTGTAATTTAGGCATTATTTAAAGTAAGCTCGGAATATAGTTTCCGTTCTCAGTTTTTTCGTGTTTTTATGCTCATTTTAATTCCGTTTTTTGTTCCTAGTTTTATTTCTAAACTTACTTTTAGTTTCAATTGAGATAAGTCTATTTAAAAAGATAAAATCCATTCTTTAGGTTTAATTTGAAATATATTTAGGGATTTTAACTCACCTGTTGTTAGGGTACCCTGTATTTGCGTTAATTTTTAGGTTTTAAGTTTTAAATTCCTCGTTACATTCTGTTTCCATCATATGCATTAATTTATTTGTAGAAAGTAGATAATCAATTTAACATGGTTTGATGGATCAAAGGTAATCAATCTTTGTTTTCTTAATTTTCAAGGATCATTGTCCGAACCAACAAACGTTGGTTTCATTTTCATAAATCCGTTGGGGGAAATAAACGACACCGGGAATCATACTTTCCGGTTAATATACGTATTGATATTTAGTAATATATTCTGTGAAGATTTTTCTTTTTGCCTTTGTCCTCAAGGGTAATATGGTAATTTTCCTTATACATAATTATATTTTTGAATTATTTCGTGTGTTGAATTCAACGATATCAATTTTGGATAAGCTGTAGGAGGTTCCATAAGCTCTCTTTCCAATTAAGCTTATCTCCAAAAGTCCAAAATCCATATAAAGCAAAGGTGTTAAGGACTGATTTTTTATGTGTTTAACATATTTATTTGATTTATTATGAGGATACCTCAAATATATGAGCTTAGAGACTCAAAGAGCTTATAAGGAGCTTATGAGAGCTTGTGAAACAGTAATCATGAGTATGAGGATTTGTAAAAGCTTAATAGTGAAACAATATTAAGTAAAAGTGAAAAATGATTTCATTAATAGAGAACAGATTACAATACTTGGAAATGAAGATTACAAAAACTTTTTAATAAGAAAAATTACATTTTAAGTAAAATGATTACAAAAAGCTACTTAAGAAAAACTTTAAAAAAAATGTAGAAAAGAAAGAGATGTACGTGTGTGTGAATGTGAAGGCTTAATATACCTACAGAGAAGCTTCTAAGGTCCTGGAGTTTGTTAGACTTCCCATAAATCCCTACCCTTGAATCTTGCCCAAAACATTTGGATCTCTATTCTTCCCGATGGATTGGATATTCTCCGACGGAATTGCCAGCGTGTGGGCATTTCCGTGAGTCAGACCACTGTGCTTCTTTATTTCAAAGTCTTTAAGTGCAAAAATACTAGTCCTTGTGTGTGTTTTCAACCCCTCCTCCCCCCCCCCCCCCCCCCCACCCCCCCCCTTCATCCGCGTCAGGCATGTCTCCTTGTGGGTTTTTTCCCCCCCTCAAACACAATGGGAAGCGTTTGGTGATGTGTAACTCTTGCAGCTTGTACTTAATCCCTTAATTGTCTCTCCACGAAGGCCAATTTTTTGATTTGACCCTTTGGTCCTTGAATTGTCTTTCTACGTGGCCAATTTTGATTTGCCCTTTGGTTTGAGCTCAAGGTAAAACGGGGAAGAAGGTGAATAATGGTAACTCCTTTTCCCGCGTTTTACTTTTATAAAAGGGGAAGTTTGACTTTTATTTTGACCCGGGGTTTGACTTTAGGCTTATAAAGGGTTTTAGGGTAAGGTTTTGGGCTTAGGCAAGGGTAACAGGGATTGGTTTTTTGGGTTTTATAAGTAGGATAACGACCGTTAGTTGATAAAGGACTAACTGTGTTAGGGTTTAGGGGTTTATTTTGAAATTTGATTTAACTTTAAGGGTTTTTATGGTGTTTTGGGAGTTATGTCATTTAGTGGTTGACTAGTGTTGATCATGTTGACCAAGGGTTGAATTTGGTTGACCTTTGATAGTATTCTCCCGGCTCTTGTACACTCTATTCCGTTCCCGTGTCCGTGTTTGTCCGGTTTTGATCGTTTTCTTATGATTTTTGCAGTATCCGTACCTACACAATCACAAAGACAAAACAAGCAATATACAAGCATTTTAAGCACAATTTTGTCTTTTATGGGACATTTTTGATATAAAAAGGATATGTGTTTTCACACATATCAAACCTATCATTTGTTTGACTGTCATCTCCATCACTTGAACGACTATCAAAGACACTATTAAACAATTCACTACCACTTGAATCATTTTCATTCAATTGATCTCCATATCCTAGACCAGTTTTATCTTTAGAACTTAATTGACTATTAATCAGTTTATTTAAGTTTTTAGAAGATGTTTCAAACTGTTATAGTTTAGCTTTTAAATCATCTTTTTCTCTTAAGGTTTCATCTAACTGATTTTTAAGTCTAGTGACAGCATTGCTTTTGTCCTTTACTTTAAATTCTAAGACTGCAATCTTTTCTTCATATACAACTTCATTTTTATGATGAACAACTAATTGAGCTTCTACTGATTCTAGGCCTAATTGATAAGCTACAATTTCTAGATTAGCCTTACTAAGAGTTTGTCTATGTTCATCAAACTGTTTTTGAAGTTTTTTATATGTTTTTAATAACAGTGTTTTAAGAACAAGAGATAAGCTACAATTTCTAGATTAGCCTTACTAAGAGTTTGTCTATGTTCATCAAACTGTTTTTGAAGTTTTTTATATGTTTTTATACAGTTTTTAGAACAAGATTGTACCTCTGTGTCAGACCCTGCGGAGTTTGAAGTGTAGGCCATAAGAGCAAACTCAGTTGGTTCATCTTGAGCTATATAACTCCAGTCATATCCCAGTCCATCTTGGACAATCAAAGCATTGTCTTGAACAACCAATGCATCAGAGGTCTCCACTGGTACAGTTCTTCTGGTGTTGTCCCTGCTCCTATACTCTGCATCTCTATTCCTGTTCCCTTGATTTCTTGTTGCTCTACATTCCCTTGCAAAATGGCCCCTTCTATGAAAGTTAAAGCATTCAACCTTAGTTTTATCAAAACCTACAGGTTCTTTGCCATTGAAGATTAACTTTCTTCCAGTTTTTTTATAAAATCGCTTAACCCTCATAGAAAGCATGACCACCTGCCATTTAAGGTCTATTTCTTCCAGATCATCATGATCAATTTGCTCTAGGTCTTCATCATCCAGTTGTGGACTATTTGACTGATTAGCAAAGAATGAGAACATTAGGTCATCAGTATATGATGATGAAGAGGCTTGTCCCTGAGAATTATGGCCTGATGCAGTAGAAACACCATTAGCAGTATTAACTTCATTATTGCTGCTAATGACTTCTACAGAGAGAAATGCCACATTCTGAGAGTTTGAAGATGATTTAGATGAACCTTTGATATCAGCTTCAAATACTTTTAGGTTATTGTATAGATCATCGATATCCAAATCATCTATACCATCTTTGTTCTTCATAATCAAGGCTACATTGTTCCATGATGAAGGTAGAGCTCTTAAAAATTTCTGATTTGCATCTTCATTAGGAACAGCTGCATCATGAACTTCTAGAAGGCTGATAAGTTTTGGAAACCTATCATATGCTTTATCTAAGCCTTCTGTATCAGATACAGAAAAGTTTTCAAATTGTTGCTTCAAAACAGTCTTCTGCATCTTCTTAGATTCAACATTGCCACCAAATCTACTCTTGATAGCAGTCCACAAAGACTTTGCTTCCTTTATTTCATAGAAACTTAGTTGATATTCATCAGGAATAGCCAAAAGCAGAATGCTTTTAGCTTTTCTTTCTCTTTGCCTTGCTAATAGTGCTTGAGCAGTCTTTGGAGGTACTTCAGTTTCAACACCATTTTCATCAGTTGTTACTTGTATAGGACCATCACCATTCAAGATCACTTGCCACAAACTATAATCTGTGTTAGTGAGATACTGCTCCATCCTCATGCTCCAAAGGGTATATTCACCCTTCTTGAGGATAGGAAGTTTTACAGTAGACACCATTTGAGGAGATTCTACTGGTGCTATTTGTGTTGCAGGTTCTTCACCAGACATTGTGTATTTTAGGAAGAGATCTAGATCTGATAAAGTTCTTCTTATTCAGAGTTTCTCCACAAGCTCTGATACCACTTGTGAAGTCCCAAATAAACAGATCTTCTTAGCTTGTTAAAGCTTAGTTAACCTAGATAAATCCAAACTAACTATAAGAGAAACTATGATTGTGAATACTACAAGTTATGCGGAATCTAACTTGCAATACTAAGAAGAACAATGAATACTAAACTTGAATATATTGATTGCAAATATTCTGCTAAGGTTACAGAATAACTAACTATGAATTGATAATTCTAACTATGTCGTAGGGTTCCTTTTATACACTAAGGAAAACCCTAATGGGCTTACAAAACGCGTATAATGATAATGCATATCTATTCCTAATATATCTCATGCATATCACTTTAGCAGTACTAACTATATAATACTAACATCACTAACTATTAACTAACAGTACTAACTATACTTAGTCTATTTCTTTAGTCTTTAGCAGCAGTATCAATCTTGAATCAACAGTAGTAAAGTAGTACTGGCAGTAGTAACTCAAAATTCCCAACACTAATACCTTCAGGTATTAGCCTTTATTATGAAGATCTGAATGTTTGGTATTTGTTTATCTCGATTTCTTGATTTATCGTTGAATGCTTGTTTATGTTTATCAATTTATACTTGTTTACGCGCTTTTGGATGCGACCTATCATTCAACTGGATCTAGTGACACGGACCAAGTAGATCTAGAGTCCGGGATAGCTCTCCATATAGTAATTTATACATCTAGAATCATAGTTACACAAATATTGTCCTTCTAAGTCTGTGTCTAGGATACGCTACGGGCTTAACTAGTTAATTGAATATTGCCAATGGTTTATTGATCATGTTGACTAGCAGGTGACCTAGATAATTCAACAAGTAACGTTCTGATTCCATTGGATAGTTGGACAAGTGGACTACTAGTGTATAAATTACCATTAAGCAATAAGTGGGTAAAGTCTTTATGAGCTAAGGTTTAACAAGATCAACATTGCTTTAATCCCTAATATAGATTATAATCAGCAAATAAGGATGCTTTATGCGGATACTTTAAGTGTGATAGAATTAAAGTGTCTAGGTCTTAGGATGATGTAACGCCTTAGTCTTAAGAATGATATGCCACATCGAGAGAAGAAATCATTGCACTTAATAAACAAACCAACTTTCTAATCGGATTAATAATGGTTAATACAGTTTTCTTATATTTGGCTTGACCACTCTTTTGTATTTTGTTAATTAGCTTACGTGGGTTAAAGTGCCTTGAGTTGATTGTAGTCACCAACCAAACTGTGCCAGTCTCTCTGGCTGAAAACCTCTTTTTCCTGTTAGAATTCGGATTTAGACTGACATAGGTTTAGAATAGAATAGAATTAACGTAGATTAGATAACCAAGATATTAATTAAATTGATAGATTTAACATCGCTTCAAGTGTTCGACACCCTACTTACTACGAAACTACTACTGATCGGGTACACTGCCCGTTAAAGTGTTGTTTTTGGTTTAGTCGGCAAAATATAAATTTAATCAATAAAATATACACCACAAAATGAGACATCATAAGGATTGGTTTAGCATTGAAGTTATTATCCGTGTGTCTTTCTCCTCCTTAAAAAATGCATCTGGAGTAGCAATTTTTGAAGGCTTTACACACAGATAGGTTTCACCGTTTTTAAGGATTGAATCCCTAGATCGAATTGCTTCGATACTAAGGTTTGATCCTTAGTTTTTTGTGGGTGTTTGAATACCATGTTTGGCCTCAAGTTGAAACCTTGTGGCTTGACCATTTTAGTTGGCATTATAGTTTTTAGCAAACTATTAGCCATCAACGGATTTGTTGATTCTTTACCGGTAGCCGTTTGTTCTAGAATAGCCAATTCTTTCTTGCCGTTTAGGCATGGTGAATTGATTACCATTTTTGGTGCGAGGGTTAAACTGACACTTGATGAACTTTTAGCACTATGGCTATCCTGTTCCTGGATCTGTGATGCTTTAGCCATAAGGCAAGGAGACTTTTCATTTTTCTGTTCCGGTTTTACTTGGATTAAGCATTAAGTTTACAAACTCAAGCTCTTATTACAACAAAGAATACAATAATACAGAGATAAATACAAATCCTTTGTTGCAGTTGAGAAAGACTAGAAGACTTTAAACATTTAAGATCTCTTAACAGTTTGATATCATTTTGATGAGGTTAAGATACACAAATAAAGTCTCTGTGAGATCAGAGGTTTGCAAACCTTGGGATGTGTTGATATCTGACCTTGGGT
>BQNB010158858.1:0-11850 GCA_026074375.1 Tanacetum coccineum | reverse complement strand
TATAATTTTTGTTTGGGAATAAATGTGAAATTTAGGTTGAAAGAAGTGGTATTTATAGTATAAAGAGGGTATAATTTTTTTAATTTTTTTTTTATTAACATGTATTACGGCTAATAGGAATTTTCTTTGTCCATTTCCTTCGCTGTAGAACTGGCAAGATGGCCTCGATTTTGCAAGTGACGAAGAAGCATGGTATGGTGGCGAAGCCACGTCGGAGTGGCGAGCCATGCTCTAGAGGAAAAAAGATGCAAAGCGTAACATGACATGTGGGTATAAATAATCTCACATATGATTGTATTCGTAGAATTTATAATTTTTCTTTTAAAACTAATCATTGCATCTGATCTAATCAATAAAATACAAAAAGGACACTAGATTGTGTAGTTGAAAGGTTTTGCGGAATTTTTCATATGTATTATCTACACTATGTCACTATGTATGATGATTATATGTTTGGCAACTTTTGTATTCTTTTATGGTTTTAAAATGAGAGTTATTATATTGCAACAAAACTAGAAATATTATAATTAAAAAAAATGATTTAAACATGTAAATAGGTCCTCAACTCATGTATTTGAAAACTATATATCTTAACTAATCAAAAAGGTTTATAACTATCATTACTAAAACGTGAGAGGTCAAAAGTAAAATTGTGCTAGATGCAAACAATGAGAGAATTGCAAAAATCGTCCTTGTGGTTTGGCCAAAATGCACGTTTGGTTCGCATGGTATCGAAATTACAAAAATCGTCCGTGTGAGAAACCTTGAGTACCACTTTTAGTCCTTTGTCGAACTGAAATGACTAAAATACCCCTATGTTTCTAAAATGAAGATAAGGGTATTTTGGTTATTTCAGTTCGACAAATAACTAAAAGTGAAACCCAAAGTTTTTCACACGGGCGATTTTTGCAATTTCGATACCACGCGGACCAAACGTGCAATTTGACCAAACCATAAGGACGATTTTTGCAATTCACTCTGCAAACAATCTTAAAGCGATCACATTAACATTCTAAAAAGAGAGGCTTTACCCGAATAGCTAACATTCTAAAAAGAGATGCTTTACCCAAATAGCAAACAATCCTAAAGCGACCACACCAACATTCTAAACAGAGAGACTTTACCTGAATCGATTATGTGTGTGAAAATAGGTTTTCATAAATTAATCAACCAAAATATCAAAACAGTCAAAAACCGAGCTTTGGACGTGTTATGCATATCATGAAATGAGTATGTATTTTACGTAGAGAAAAATTCAACATAGACCCATATTTTAGTAAAGATCTAATGAATCAATCATAACCCTTTATTTTTTATCAAATTAAATAAAACTCACTTTTCACCTCATTTTTAAAAATTAAATATCTCACAAACCGTTAATCGTTACGCAAAACGAAACATACCATCGCGACGAGAATTAAATCATCTTTCTATAGAGGGGCACTTTGATATACTTTCGACGAACTTTTTTTTAATTTTTTTTTCAGTCACGTCTAAAAAAATCACATGTGATTCTGAAAAATCATATGTGATTTGTATCACAAATCACATGTGATTTTATTAAATCACATGTGATTCTGATACAAATCATATGTGATTTTTTCAGACGTGGCTGAAAAAAAAATTTGTCGAACGTATATCAAAGTGCCCCTCTATAGAAAGATGATTTAATTCTCGTTGCGATGATGTATTTTTTATCATTTGACGATTTACCGTTTGCAAGAAATTTTATTTTAAATAAAAAAGATGAAAATTGAGTTTTTTTTAATTTAATGAAAAATAAATTGCTATGATTAGTCAATTGGGTCTTTAATAAATGTTAAATCTACATTGATCTCATCTGATTCCAATTGATCTCATCTGATTCCACGTAATCCGACTTGAAACTATTACTTGAATTACCAAATGAACATTCAGCTATACAAATAAATAAATCTACAGCTGAAAAACAAGACATAAATCCTTTAACACATGCTTTTATCACTAAAGAAAATTACATAAAAGTTGTACAATTTCTAACCCGGTTCAACGGATGGATATGCAAATTCATCATATGAAAAATTCGAATTAATAAGCATATCATAATACAAACAACATATCTTGAGCAAATTCTACACTTCAATAGGCTCCGGCAAAGTCTCGGATGGTGGAGCTCCACTGCCACCATTAAGAACAGTCACATTCCCGTCAGCATCAACATCAACAATTACCGAATCACCCTCCTTAATCTCCCGTGCAAGCATCTTTTCCGCCATACTATCTTCTAGCAGCCTCATGATGGCTCTTCTTAACGGTCTTGCACCATAGCTCGGGTTATAACCTTCTTCAACCACCCGATCTCTAAACCTTTCTGTCACTTGAAGCTCGATTTCTTTAACCTTTAGCCGCTCGAAAACTTCCTTCAACATTATATCAGCAATCTCTTTGACTTCCAGTTTGGTCAACTGTCTGAAGACGATCATTTCATCTAGTCTGTTCAAGAACTCGGGTCTGAAATATTGTTTTAATTCTTCTGTTACCAAGCTTTTGATTCTGTTGTAACTGCTGTCTTTCTCGTCGTAGTCGAGGTCAAAACCGATTCTTCGACCACCTTTTTCAATAACACTGCTACCGACATTTGATGTCATGATCAGAAGAGTGTTTTTGAAGTCAACGGTTCGTCCTTTACTGTCGGTCAATCTTCCATCTTCAAGAATTTGAAGCATCATATTGAAGACATCTGGGTGAGCTTTTTCAATTTCGTCGAAGAGCACAACGGTATAGGGTCGGCGACGGACCGCTTCGGTTAACTGGCCCCCTTCAGTGTAACCGACGTAACCCGGTGGTGAACCGATGAGTTTCGAGACAGTGTGGCGCTCCATGAACTCACTCATATCGAGACGGATCATGGCTTCTTCTGACCCAAAGTAGTATGTAGCTAGAGATTTAGCGAGTTCAGACTTCCCGACACCAGTGGGTCCAGAAAAGATGAAACTGGCAATGGGGCGGTTGGGGTTTTTTAGACCGACACGGGCACGACGGATGGCTCGGCTAATGGCTACAACTGCTTCGTCTTGACCAATGATTCGAGTGTGAAGGGTCTTGATGCAGTAAAGATTTTGCAGGCCACCTAAGCCCAAACCAAGTTATTTTATTTAATTAGCCCAAGTTATTTTATTTAATTAGGAATTTTATTTTAAATAAGGAGTTTATTTTGTTTTCCAGAATTAGTATTCTTCCAGAATATTCTCTCTCTATTATAAATAGAGGTCGAATGTTAGGGGATCGAAGTCTTGTTTTGTTTTCCAGAATTCATATTAATAAAAGAGTTTTCTCAACCCTCTGTGCTTTATCCTCGTCAGGTAAACGATATTACCCCTTTTGTTTGATAATACGATAATTATCCTCGTCCGGCAATACGTGTATCAAAATTGCCTACATCTGTAGTATCACGCTACATCAGTTGGTATCAGAGCCCAAACACGATTCGATTGGAGGACCGCTTCTACTTCAAATCGTGATTGATCAGATTATTTGGTTTGGTTTTCACATTGCAAATTCATCCAGTTTTAAGGTTGATTGTATTCTGTATTGAGACTCAATAATGGCTGGTGACGATGTTAATAACGATCGAGTTGAGCAGCTCGAAAATTCGTTTAAACGGCTTGAGGAAACAGTCCAGAAGTCTTTGCAACAGATAACTCAAACCATAGCAGGTCTAACGACACATGAGAATGAAGATCAACCAGTTTTTGGTGTTCCACGACGACCGAACAGGGGTCGCGGGAATGGTCGACCTCAAAGGCAACCTTTTCAGCAACACAATTATGGCGGTGAAGATTCTGACGTTGAGAACGAGTATGAAGATGAACGGGAAGTCAGGGGAATGCGTTTTGGTCACAGGGGTGCTGCTGATTTTGATTACCGTCAACGAGCCAAAGATGTCCCGACTTTCCACGGTTCAATGAATGTGGAAGATTTCTTGGATTGGATGAGTGAATTGGATACCTTTTTCAAGTTCTATGAAATTCCTATGGATAATCGAGTTAATCTAGTTGCATATAAACTAAAGGGTGGTGCACAATCATGGTGGAAGAACTTGCAAACTGTACGGGAGCGACAAGGGAAACTTCCCATCGTTAGTTGGGAAAGAATGGAACGAGAATTACGTAGGAGGTTCCTTCCACCCAATCATGATCAGATATTGTTTAATCTTCTTCAAAATTGTGCTCAAGGAAATCGTTCTGTGGAAGTATACACCGCTGAATTTCATCGTTTGTCATCAAGGAATGATTTGTCAGAAACCGAGTCTCAACAAGTGACACGGTATATCAATGGATTACGTCCAGAAATCCAAGATAGAATCTCTCTTGTTCCTGTATACACGTTGGACGACGCTTATAATCTCGCGATTAGGGCTGAGAATCAACTTGCAAAGAATAACCGCTCAACTTTATTTCCTTCCACAAACAGAAACAAGTTTGTGTCAAACGCTGGACAATCAACATCCAAACCAGAAGGCAGTGAGTCTGTTCAGAAATTGTCTACTTTGGGCACGGGAAAACCTACTGGTACACTTGTCAGCAAGTCTACAAGTACAAACTCGTATGCACGACCCGAGAAGTCTTCAAGTACAAACCCGTATGCACGACCTGTAATCGGGAAGTGTTTCAAGTGTGGGGCACCTGGTCATCGTTCAAGTGAATGTAGGGCAACTGGTGGGAAGATTAATTTGACCACTAGGGAAGACGATTACGATGAAGGAGAAGAGGAAAGGTTTGATGAAGAAATTGAAACTGACGTATGCCACCCGGCAGATGAGTTAGATGGTAACTTGTATGCTAATGATGAATATTCTTCGAAGTTGTGTGTCATTCGTCGTATCATGCTAGCTCCTAAACTAGTTGAGAAATCTTAGCGACATAACCTCTTTCGAACACGATGTGTTATCCATCAAAGGGTCTTTGATGTTATTATCGATAGTGGTAGCACGTTGAATTTAACTTGGTTTATAAGCACTTTTTTGACTTATGGCAAATTAACCTTCCAGGGCTTTCTTTTTCCAACATTTCCTTCTTTTTAATCATAATCCAAAACTCTTAACATGAGCTTATAAGCATATTTGCATTATAATCCCTAGCGCTCTACTATCAAAGACAAGTTTAAACTCAAATAAGATTTTAAAAACGCAAATGTAAAACAACATAGGACTAAGTTCTATGAGGGAGAAGAAACACATTCACACCACATTTCACGCATGATACCACAAGGAAGAGGTCACCCTTCACGCGTCAAGTGCAAATTTTCGTTCTATAGTTCCATTTGAGATGTGATCGACATATTTTACGAGTCATTGTGGGCAAGTTTGGAGAATTAGTTAAGGTATTCACATCTACTGTTCCACACAAATGGTTGAAAGTAGTTGATTTAAGGAAACATATTAATAAATATGTGGCGCTTCAATCTCTCTGCCTTGATGCCAAAAAACACGATAGATAACGAACAATATCCTACGTTCCCAATTACAGCAGGTTTCATCAAAGAGAAATAGTTTATGGATGTTTTTAAAGTTGTGCTTCTTGCGTTATGGGAGATCGACATATATATATACGATCCTCTCAAGTTGTAGTCATGTTTGATCATGTTAAGTTTGTTGTGAGTTGAAATTAACAAGCGGGCCTTCGATTTTAATTAAAGAAAAAGTTTTATGCATTGAACTTATTTGTGATTGGTAATATGAAACGTTTTTAATTGTTCACTCTCGTTCAACGATGTTTATGCATTGGTAATTGATAAATAACATTTTTTGATACTTATAAGGAAGATTCATATATAGAATATCACACTCATTGTCATGTTTGTTCTGTATATCTTTATTTCTTAATATTTGATATTGAAAAAACAAAGAAATACACTACAAGATAAAAAAAACAGTTACTAGAACATTTTGCTAAGGGAGGAAGCCAACAATTATCTGGCACATACTTGCTATAGGAGGATGCAACAATGTTTATGCAGGATGTCATTGATCATCAAAAACACAAGCATATACAAACATTTAAAGACACTATTATAGTTAAAAATACCATGTCCTATGAAAATATATAATATATGAATTCTAATAAGTACGTCAAAACATATTTGTTATACAAAAATTAACATATATTTAAAAAAAAGGTTAATTAAAAACTTTAGTAAAAACCATTGCGGCACGGGGAATTATAATTAGTATGCATATTATAAAACCATAATACAAAACAACATATCTGAGCAAAACTACAAACCTTCAATAGGCTCCGGCAAAGTTCCCTCGGATGGTGGAGCTTCCACTGCCACCATAAAGAACATTCACATTTCCCGTCAGCATCAACATCACCAATTACCGAATCCACCCTCCTTAAAATCTCCCGTTGCAAGCTCTTTTTTTCCGCCATACTTCTTCAAGCCAGCCTACATGATGGCTGCTTCTTATAACGGTCTTGCAAACCATCGCTCGTGTATAAACCTTCATCAAACCACCCGATCTCAAACCTTGTCTGTCACTTAAACTCGATATCTGTTAACCTTTAGCCTGCTCGGAAACGTCCTTCAACATTATAATCAGCAATCTCGTTGACTTCCGTTGACCCTCTTCCCTGCTTCGGTTTCTTCTCTGCCTTGCTCATCTCTTTTGTTTTTTATCAACGAGAGCTGAAATCTGAGTCTTAAGATCCATCTCTCTGTCCCGCAACTCCCCAGCCTTTATACAATAATGAATTGAACTTTAACTTGTTATTTATTACCAAAACTAATTAATTGTCACGTCAAAAATAGAATGGTTACGATGACGGCGTTATGAGTCAACAGTGGTTACAAAGTAAAGGAACACATAAAGTCTCGGCGGGTCAACCAATGCCCATTTTGACCCCAAGTTTATTGGTGTTTTTCAATTTTAACCCCTTTTGAGCCTGTTTGAATGCTATGGTTCGCCAAACAAAACCCACATGTTAAACGAAAATGCCCAAATTGCCCATTCTAATCAGCGACAACAGCCAGAACAATAGGTATGAAGTATATACCTTCTCAAAATCTTGGCCCCGAACTGCTTCATTCTTCTCTTTAGTTATCTGCCTAAGCTCTTTTTCGAGCTCTCTGGCTTCCTCTGGGAGCTGCATACCATAGATTAATAATGTTTGACTACAAAAGACTATAAGCAGAAAATTGATTAAAAGCAAATAAACCTACTTGTGCATGACGGAGTCTAACACGAGAACCAGCTTCATCTACCAAATCAATAGCTTTGTCAGGAAGAAATCGGTCACTGTAGGAAATAAAGACAGCTGTCAGATAGATAATCATATGTAAACAACACAAATTAGCTTAAAACGGGTGGAAGTCGCCCAAAGACTATTATAAGTGCATACAACATCCTAAGTCGTTTTATTTAAAGATCTAAACCTTTTCTTGTACCAACTCTTTGGGTAATCAAATAAAACCTATTTACTTTCAGTAGTAAGGTTAAGTCTTGTCTTATTTTAACGATGTTTCACAATATCACAAGGTACAATTATATATGAGTATTAACTAGATCCATGTACCTGATGTATTGGTATGATAATTGTGCTGCAGCGACTAATGCCTCGTCAGTGTAACGAAGCTTATGGTGAATTTCATATCGCTCACGAAGTCCCTTCAAGATCTGAATTGTCTCATCAACTGTTGGCTCAGGTACCTTCACGGGCTGAAATCGTCTCTCTAGCGCCGGGTCTTTCTCAATATGTTTCCGGTACTCATCAAGTGTTGTTGCACCAATACACTGTACCAATGAAGCTAACCATAAACAAAACAACAAACAATGCGCATGATACTACTAGATTAATGCAATCAAATATGGCATCACTAATAACGTACCTGCAATTCACCTCTTGCAAGAGCTGGTTTCAAGATGTTAGCGGCATCAATAGCCCCCTCAGCTGCTCCAGCTCCGATAAGTGTAATGTAATATCAACATAATAAATAAAAGATTCTCGTCAACTTTGTTTGATCTCCTCCATCAACTTCTTTAGTCTTTCCTCAAACTCTCCACGATACTTTGTGCCAGCCACAAGAAGACCCATATCTAGAGTTATCACCTGAAGATGCAGAAAAAATTATGCATAAATCTTTACTGGAGTTTAACAAAATGAATAAAAGATAGCAATAAATCTTTGAGACAAGCTTATAACGGATCCAGGATGAAGGTGAAGTCATCAAGAAGGCCCACATCAGATACTAGCTCAGGACTATATGCTATACTTGTGAATAGTAAAAACACTAAACTACTACCCACCTTCTTTCCCTCTAGCGTTTCTGGAACATCGCCACTTGCAATTCTTTGGGCAAGGCCTTCTGCAATAGCAGTCTTCCCAACACCAGGTTCTCCAATCAGGCACGGATTGTTCTTTGTACGTCGGCCAAGAATCTGGGTGACTCTTTCGATTTGTGGCTGCCTTCCCACAACAGGATCCAACTTACCCTGGAAAACGAAAGAGACTAATGTAAATGAAACTTCAAAGAAGTATGAAACATGTATATAACGTGCCAAGAACATACCTCTTCTGCCAGCTTTGTCAAGTTGGTGCCGTATTCCTCAAGTGTTGGCATCTTGTTCGGTGAGCTTCCACCACCGACTCCAGCACCCACAGCTTCTGCACTCTCACCAACCATTCTAATAACCTATTCAAATAATTGAAAGTTTAATTTAGAAAGAAAAACAATAACATTCATGCATGTACACCAAAGGTAAAAGAAACGACTTCGACCCACTATAATATACGTTGAATAAATTTTACATTATTCAGAAAACGTCACAACAGTAATTTACCCGGCCTCCAAAAAAAGACCATAAAATATATAACCTTTAAAGCTTACCTGTGTCCGAATGTTATTTGGATCTGCACCTAGATTCTCAAGAACACGAGCTGCAACACCTTCACCCTCACGAAGCAAACCAAGAAGCAAGTGCTCTGATCCAATATAATTATGACCTAAAACATATGAACAAAAGTGTTAAACAAGTGACCACAATTAATATTCCCCTTGCACGTCGAATGATAAAATTATTTTGAGGAAGACAAGGAAAGAGAGGTTACCAAGCTGACGTGCCTCCTCTAGTGACAGTTCCAAAACACGTTTTGCACGAGGTGTAAATGGATGGTGATCTCTAACAGCCACAACACCACAACCGCCACTACCAAAAATTCCTTCTCAACCTCCACACGTGCATCTTTCAAATTAATGCCCATTGACTTTAACACCTTGACTGCAATTCCAGTACCCTCGCCAACAAGACCTAATAAGATCTGCTTAGTACCCACAAAGTGATGACCAAGCCGCCTTGCCTCTTCTTGTGCAAGCATGATAACTTTAATAGCTTTCTCAGTGAAGCGTTCAAACATTGCTTTTGGCACTATTCGAGAAGGCTTTGGTCGACGAACAGATGTGGCCGCTGCAACTTTTGAATAAAAATCTGGGCCGCGTTTTACCAAGTTGTCTAAAGCGTTGGTCCCACGTAAACCAGAGGTAATGATCTCTCTGTCAATTTGGGGAGTTAGTAAGCTATAACATCATCTTGACTTCACTTTATTGTTCTACCGTAACTTTTGAACGGACTTTGTTTTCCCCAGAAACCGTTGAAGGAAAGCTGGTCGACTGAACCAGAGCCCCCGCCATGATTACAATCAAACGACCTGCAAGTAACAGATTTCCAACAACATCATTAGATGTAGCCGTGATGTGCCTAAATATATCACGAATCTAACATTATCTGACAGATGCAACATATGCAAAGTTCAGCATATATCCCGTTAATAATTAAATGCGTAGAGTGCATTGATGTATGAGAGAAAGCAATACAAATGTATGTTATAACTCAGTTTTCACGGATAAGTCATGTTACATCCTCATTTCAGAAATAATAGCAAAAACTTTGCGCAACAATTCCAAAGATCAAAAGGTAAAAATGAGTTCATCCTAAGTCTCAAAATGAGCGAAAGGCAATAAGTTGATCCAAACACCGATGCTTATCATTCTCACCTTAGAAACTTAATAAGAACCTCATAACGATTAAAATTCAGATTATCTAGCATTTAAAAACCCCATAATCGTTATTAAGACAGAGTTATAACACCACACCCTAAATAACAAACTCTGAAAAGATCATCCAAAACTGTAGTCACCTACAACTAAATTTACAACATACACTAAAAAAATGAAAAAAATTAACATGTGCTTATGCGGTCTGGATACAACGTCCAGCAAACGAAAGAAAGTGTTGCAAAAGCGCATCAACAATAAGTTTAATAGGACTTCGAGCCTCCATATCTTCACATTCGACCTATCATGAAATGCAGATTTCGATTATTGACTTATTTGATGCAAAAACTTTAACATATGTAGCTGAGAAATGCAGATATTATATTCTTTAAAATGAACTTTCTCGGTATTTGTAAATTCTAGGTCTACTAGATCACTTAATTAAATTTCTAGAAAGAAAAAAAACGATAAACAGTTACCCTAATTCTAGTGTTTGAATGAATTCCTGCCCCATCATTGGAACATCAGCTTCTACCGCCATCGACACACCTCATGCCTGTAATTTCTGATTTCCGCAAACAAAAAGGTGTTCGTATCTGATCCACACGGAACAATGCGAAACAATAAATTGTAGTGATTTTACCATAGCGAAAAATGTTGTGTGTAACCGTGTTAAATGAGTGGATTTAGAGAAAAGTTGAAGGGCCAAACGACATGGCAAAACAAGCTTTCATTGTAAGCTGATAAATTCATAACAAAAACCGAAATGAAGATATACCGAGGTTTCGGGTACAACCATATTATGCATTGCACCTTTAACACGTTCACTTGTTCAACATGCAGCATCACAATAAATTCATAAACAAATTTTGAATCAATTCGAAACCCAATAAGGAGATTGCAAATCCAAAATCGGAACATTCCATAAGTTAGTAGGTGAGGCGCTGATGAAGAAGTATCGAGAATGAGCGATCATATATGTTTTTTTAAGATAAAGCAAAATACTCCATGCGTCCCAAAATTATTGTCCACCGACAAAAAACACACAGTTTAAGAAAAAAAATGCATTTATTACAGTTTTCTCTTTTTTACTTTTGGCAGAATGACAGTTTTACGCTTAGCTAATTAATTAAAGTATTCTTTAAAGTTTGTAATAATAATTTTAAACAAGGGTAATATAGTAAACTTGATCAAACTTTCCTATCTATTTTTAGTAGTGGTCAATTAAATTAGGACATCTAAAAAAGGAAACGAATATGAGATGCGAACGAAGCAGGCGCCGAAGCCCAACAGCCCAATTGGCAACCGACACATATAGTCCTATATATAGAGTCATCTCAATCTCCCAATTTATATTAGTCACAAACTCTTATAGTATTATTTATCTTTAAAAAAAATAAAAAATTTAAAATTGATTATGGCTGGTGTTGATTATATCAAAATCTTCAATTTGTGCGCGTGCGGTATGATACCGGAAGATGTACGAGTGGTGGACATATACGCAAGCCATCCTTCAGCGTTATTTGGTAACATTTGATTTTTAATCTGATTTAATTGATTTTTTAATCTGATTTAATATGATATAATCTGATATAATGCACTTAAATTATATATGGAACAGAGACTTATGATTACGCGTTTATTGTTTTTTTTTCTTTGCAGAAAAAATGAAGCCTAATCTCTTCTGGTGCGGAAAAAATCACGATGATGATGATATGTGTCGGCGATGTGGTGGGCCGGAGAGTGACTTTGTCTGAAACAGGAAGCGAATAAAGTCCATCTTTCTAATGCAAGTGGGAGTTATAAAGATTTCCACCT
>BQNB010158856.1:4704-14980 GCA_026074375.1 Tanacetum coccineum | reverse complement strand
ATATGCCGCCTCAAGATAAGTAATCATTGCACTAAATAAACAAACCAACGTTCTAATCGGATTAATGATGGCTAATACAGTTTTTTTATATTTGGCTAGACCGCTCTTTTATCTTCTGTTAATTTGCTTGCATGTGTTTAAGTGTCTTAAATTGGTTTTAGTCACCACAAAACCTGTGCCAGTCTCTCAGGCTGAGACCCCCATCCCCCCTTATCCATTAGATTTAGGATTAACATAGGTTTAGCATAGGTTTAACTTAGAATAGAACTAACTTAGCTTAGATAGCCAAAATATTAATAAATGGAAAGATTGTTTCTCGCTCTTAATGATCAACACCCTACTTACCACGAAACTCCCTTCTGACTGGGTACACTGCCCGTTAAATTTTTGTTTTTGGTTAAGTCGGCAAAATATAAATTTAAAACTTGAATCATAAATTACAATCACACAACGACACATCAAGTTTTTGGCGCCACTGCCGTGGAGTGAAAATTTAATCTTGATTTTTATTTGATATTTTGGTTTTTAACATTAGATTAGATCTAACCCGCAGGAATAGTGTAGCTTAGAATAGTTTATATTCCTGATTGTTTGCTTATTATATTTGTGTAATAGGGTGTATTCAGTTTACTGGATACGACGTATATGCTATTTGACAATCTTCTTTCCTAGCAAAGTTCATTACAGGTAGAAGAATGGAAGACCCCAACATTACCATGGAAGAATATATCAAACTCGAGGAAGAAAAAGCTCGTAGGCATGGTAAGGTGTATAACTGGGAAACTCCTAAATATGGAAGGATCCGGTATGATGATGATGTTCACGACCTCAGATCTGTGGAAACCGAATTCCCAGCTATAGTCTTCAATGATAAGTTGACATCCGAAGAAGCATTCTCGTGTGAACCCACGGTAAGTCCTCTTTGCAACAATAAAATTTACTTTAGAATATCGTTTCATGAATATGACGATGAAGATTACACGGTAGTTTTTAACAAAAATTCGTTTTCTCATAAAATAATTTTTGTCAATGATTTGAAAACGGATTTAAAAAATGATAATGAAAAAGTCAATATGCCTTCGTTTCCACCACCCAAGCCTATAGTTAGTTGTTTTGATGATTTAGACTTCTTTAAAGATGTTGAGAATGAATTTCCAGCCATTGTTTACAATGATACTCTAACGTATAAATCAAATTTCTTAACTGAACTCACTTTAAGCCCTTAACATATCGATGAATTTGATTTGAAAGATGAAACATCATTGTCCGAATATGATGAATTGGAACAAAACATTTTGTGCTTTAATGATCTATTCCCTTTCAACATAATTTATCCCGATGATCTAAAGTCGGATTAGGACAATGATGATAATAAAATTGATATAATGCAGTCTTCGGGGGGTAATGTAAATACACAAAGGTCAAAGAAATTTCTGGAAGCAAGTCACGATAAGATTAGTAACATTTTCAATGTAAAAGGTTTTATCATGAAATTAAAAGTTAATATCGTGGCTTGAAATTATCTTGTTAACGGGATGCTATTCAATCTTATTAAGAATTTTTATGTTTCGTTTGGCATTCTGTTCGACCCTAAGCGGTTTTATAAGGATGATATTTAACTAAGGAAGTTGCGGAGGCCAAGGTACATTTTCTTAACTATGCTCAAAGAAGGAAAATTGGTCTCCAAGATTGAATACGACGTATTAGGAAAACCCTCTACGCCGTATCCACTGTTTTCAAAAATCTGAAACTGCTACAAACCTTTTTTGTCCAATACGCTGTATTGGATGAAACCTAATACGGCTTATCCAGTCTGAGTATATAAACTCGACTGATACGCCGGATTGAGTTTTACTCACACTTTTTCACTCTCACACAAAAATTTTAACCTCGAAAAAAATTATTGGAGAATCCAATTCCTTTCATCTGTGTTTATATCTCTCTCGATTCATCATCACAAGGTATGAAACCATAATTCATCCCTATTTCCATTTTTTTCAATTTCGATTAGGGTTAGGGTTTGATATTGAGAATTAGGTGTTATGCCATAGAACCCTTTGATTAGGTTTCCCCTTATTCTCTAAATTGGAGTGGTTACAAGTATTATTGCTTTGGTGTGATGGGTTAAATGGGTAGAAATGGAAACCCCTTTTCATTTTTAAACTGCAGAGCAATACGACGTATCCACTAACATGGATACGGCGTATTGACTCAAATTCACCCAATTTTAAAACTTCAATAAGACGTATTCAACAAATTGAATACGACATATTGATCAGATAAAGATCCTGCATTTTAAATCCCATACGCCGTATTGATTTATATCTATACGACGTATTGACTACAGATCTTCATACGGCGTATCCATATCTCAATATGTCATATCCGCTCTCAGAACAAAATGTTTAAAATATATAATCTTTGCATTAATCTCGTTAATTTTGCAAATATGGCTCTTCCACCTAGGGATCAGAGGTATCAGTATCTTAGGTTTACGAGATTATAGTACATTGATGCTGATATCGTGGATTTTGAGACGAGGTTGGGTAAGATATACAAGAGAGAGGTACATAGGGTTCATGTATTCGATTTTAGGGGATTGACTGATCTAATGGCTGAGGGGTTAAGAGGTAGGATACTGATAGAGTACAGGGATGCTCAGGGATAGAGTGTATTTACTAGCCGAGCTTGGAGGAGGCTATTTGAGATTAAAGGCCCGTTGGTACATGAGCTTATTCTGGAGTTCTTTAGTACATTTAGGTTTAGAGAGGCAGTGCTTGATCTGGATACGGCTGGGGCTTTACAGTTCCAGTTAGGTGGAGTTAGGCGTCGTATGAGCAGGAGAGAGTTTATTTTGGGTATGGGCCTACATACTACTGAGGAGATTGAGTCGGTTAGATTCGGTGCATACTGGGCCGAGAGTGCGAGACAGATTCCCGACAAGGGGGATCTGAGTGCTTATTGGAGAGAGATTTCATCTGCTGGAGATTTCTTTGGCACAACCCCGTCCTATACATCTATTAGGGATTCGATGCTTAGGCTGTGCCACAGACAGATTGCGTGTAGTATTGCTGGGAGGAGTCAGGCACCTGAGAAGGTGACTATGATTGATTTATTTTATCTAAGGGGGATGGATGTTGGCTCTGTCAACATCCATTATCTGTTAGCTAGGTACTTGATGTTGTTCGCTTCGGGGAGGAAGCAGGGGGCAATGATATCTGAAGGTCAGTTTGTTTCTTGTTTGGCTGAGCATTTTGGATTACTTACTTAGGAGAGGCTTCAAGGATTGATGGTGATTGTACAAGAGCTCCCTATTATTGATATGGCTGAGTTGGTGAGGCTTCAGATTTGTGAGGAGATTGATAACACTTGGGCTTAGGTAGCCCCGGGACCAGAGAGACAGCCTGATGCTGCGGCTGGTGCCCCTAGAGCCGCTGATCCAGCACCAGTGCAGGCACCTCAACCACCATTTGCTGCCCCCAAGACTATACTTTAGAGGATTAGGAGGCTCGAGGAGGAGTTACATGAGTTATGGCGAAGAATTATGGGACTGCGTAGAGATGTTGATAGATCGATCACTGATTAGGGTAGGTTCACTACCTGGATGGTCAGTTGCATGACTCAGCTAATGGATGCTAGCGGTCACACCCAGGCCTTTAACAATACTGTTGTAGGTAGCTCGCAGTTTCCCTACAAGAGACGTACCAGACATATGACCGACGATGCCTGCACCCCAGCCCTACAGCAGCCAGACCCATGATCCCTCTACTCCTTATTTTTTTGTTTCTATCTTTTGTACATTTATTTTTCATGTCATGATGTATCTAACTTTAAACAGGTTCCCATTTTTGTATATGTTATGATGTGACGCGTTGACTTGTTTATGCATGATAAAACAAGACTGGTAGTAAGTTCAACACCATAACTCATTGGTATATTACGGAACCTAGCACCCTATTCAAATTAAGAGCAGAATTGAGAGAGAGAGAGAGAGAGTGTGTGTGTGTGTGTTTACAAGTGTGAAGGAAGCTGAAGAAAAAGTCTAACTTAAAGACTAGCTAAAAGAAAAGTGCTTCCCGGGAGACAACCCGGATTGTTATTTATTTTTATCGAGTCTGTCTTCCCAGACATCAATACGACGTATCCACTCCATACCATATGGCATATCGAATGTCTGGACGTTATTAGTCTTTTATTTTTATGCACTTTTTAAACATTATTGTTAGTTCTGGCAATACGGCGTATTCATGCACATGATACGACGTATTCGGCATACTGACCCGTATTTAGATACTTTTTACAGGTTTTTATATGGCGTATTCCATTAATGGATACGATGTATTGGTCTCATGTACAGTTTGTTTAGTTTTGTCTAAATTAACCGTAGGTACCGAGATAGGAATGCATAGCTTTTCCTATATTTTGCACAAGACCTTGCTGAAAGAAATCGACAATGTTGGTGAAGTATCTACAATATGGAATTCTTGCTCATTAAATCTAACATGGAGAATTTACCAAGCAAATATCATGGGAGTTTCTCATTCTAATTCTTTTAATTCCCATTTTTAATGTTTTATCCATACAACAAGGACGTTGTATAATTCAAGTGGGGGGATGGAAATTAGAATTTATACTTGCCTAATTTTTCACATAAAATTGCTTAAATTATGCTCAAATTTAACATTTTTTCAAGCATACTTTTGTGAAATTACTTGTTACATAACCCACACACAACAACCATAATTAGATATTGTGAGGATTTAACCTTATCCGTTTCTAAATGTTTACCCAAATTCCACAAAAATATGAGTGTGCCGGTGATGTTGTAGACTTTAGAACTTGGCTTGGTATATCTATTCGAGATCATAGTGATGAGTACTATGGATTTAGATGGAGTAACTTGTTTAAATTGGTAAATTTTTAGGATTACACCAAAAAGCCTATACATGTTGTTTATTAACTAACTACACTGGTTAGTTAAATCCCCGTATAAACCCTTTGTTTACTCTCACTATAAGAGTAAGATCCCCTAGAAAAACCCGTAGAGCCAATCCTTTAGGAATTACACCAACTGTTTGTTTCGTTACACCTTTACACTTTAACCTACTCTATTAGATTAAGTCCATTTATAGTTGCTAGTTGCTTAAAGTGTAAAGTATGTATTTCTAGAGTCTTGTGTCATTTCTATCTTTGGTACGGTTGGAAAGAAATTTTCACATTGCAAATGGGAATGTATAAAGTAGTCAAAACTCATGTATTTTTACTACCATCATAATTATTAGTACACCCGAAGAATGAAGAATTATCGAAGGAATTATCCAGAGTTATTATGATCGTGAAGATGGTGAAATTACATCGAGATTCGTAGTTAGTATATATATTAAAAAATTTGAAAAAATAAAAAAAAATCGCAACAAAAAAGAGGAGGAAAGTTTGAAGATAATCGTTTCGCAAAAGCATTTCTGAAGAAATTATATGAAGGATCGATTATTCGTTGATACGTCTTATAAGTCAACAATGTAAAGTTTTGTTTAAAGTGGTAGATATCGCCACTTGTCTTGTAAAAGAGTGTAAAGTATGGGATGATTGAGAAGTTGACCGTTACGGGAACGCCAACTTAGGTTGTTGTTTTTGATCTATGATCAAGACGTGTGTAAATAGTTGTGTCTTTATGACAAATGAGAAACTCAACCCTTTATATATATTAAATATAATAAATACAAAAATATATAATAAGAATAAAAAATCTCAATTGTAGTAAACCAAAAGTATGATTCCCAGGTCGTTATCCCCAACGAGGAATGCAATTGAAAGTCGAGAGTCATTTTGATAATCGATGCTTGAATGGAACAAGATTTTGATTGGTTTCTAAAACTATGGGAAAAATAATGCAAACACTTAAAAACAATTAAGGCAAAACTATTTTAAACTTAAAAACGCAAAACGGGGATCCTAAAAACGCGTCAAAAAACTAGCTAAGGCAAATATTAACCCTAAAAATGCAAATTTGGTTTCTAAACCTCTAAAATGACAAAAGAAAATTTTCTAAAAAAGATTTATATTTTTTTGACTTTTTATAATTTTTTATGAATTAAAACCTATTTAATCTATTTAAAATTCTAGAAAATAACAAATTATTTCCTAAAAATTCCAAAAAAATGACTTTCTACTTTAGAAAAGTCTAAAATATCATAAAAACTCAGAAAAATATTTTTCACTACTTATTATAATTAAAAACTATTTCCTAGAATTAATTTAAAAAGCAAAAAATAAAATTTAAAATCTAAAAATGATGAAAAAGATTTTAAACTTTGTAAACCTAAAACTATTTATTCTAAATCTAAAAACTATTTTTTTGTATATTTTTCCCTGATTAATTAAACTAGTTTTTTAAATGATTTTCTAAAATTTTACTCTTCGAAAAATGAATAAAAATAACAAATAAAGTTGGAAAAATATGAAAAATTGCAGGAAAGTCCTAAATTGTATAAAGATCCTAGGAAAAATAAGCTGGTTAAGCCAGCTTATCGAATAAGCTAAGAAAAAGCAAAAATAAGCTGCGAAGAGCTTATAACAAAAAGAAGTGAAAACGTGTATAAATATATAGATATTGCAAAGTTAAACGGAAAAGACCCAAGGGCGCTAGTGGTAGTGATGTTGTGGTGATGTCAAAACAACGTGGTGGTAGTTACATGTGGTTATGTCCAGGGTCGAGCCCTGCTCACCCCTGACTTCCCAACTTCCCCAATGTTTTTTAAAAGCCATTTTTACAACTTTTTAGAAAAGCACTTAATAAACAACTTTTTACAAAATGCACCTAAATTTATAAACCCACAAATTAAGCCCACAGAATAAGCCCAAAAAGTCCGACATAATAAGCAATATTACCTAAAGCTAAAATGCTAATTGTTTAAGCTATTTGGTCACAAATCATTAAATCAAAAGAAAAAATCTAACACAGATGATAAGCTATATCTAAAAAACACTTTTGAACAAAAATAAACAACTAAGATAAGCTAAAATGACAGAATACTAGAAAAACTATAAAACTTAAGATTTTTAAGCTAAAATACAAATAAGCTTAAATAAGCTCTAAACTGAAGGAAATCAGCTAAAGTGGCTTATAAACTAATCTAATAAGCTATACTAAACCTAAATTAAGCATAAAGCCATAAAGCTAAATCAGCCACAAAATAAAGCAAAAGCTTTTAGGTCCACAACTTGTTAGGCCAAACAGCAAAAAGGGGCTTTATTCTAGCTAGCAAACAGATCCTTATGGCTTAATGGCTTATACCACTAGAAAGCTTGGCCAAAAAGCTACAATAAGCAACAAAGAAAAAGCAGTTTGAAAATCAAATAAGCACTTAAAAAGCTTAATGAAAAAGTATCTCACACAGATTTGACACTTAAAAAACTTTTTGCAATCTTCACAAAACACCACTTTTGAGCTTAAAAATAAGCACTTAAACAGATCCTTATAACTATATAACCTACAAACAGATTAAATTTGAACCTCAAAGAACAAGAATCAACAATCAAAAGAGAGTTTGAAATTCAGAATAAGCCACAACAAGCAATTGAAAAAGCATTTTCTCAAAAAATTTGAACACTTAGCAAATTTTTGACAGCTTTGGAAAAAATGCAAACTAAAAATGCAGACGTATTGACTTTAATTCTAAGGTGTTTTAACACTTGCATAAACTCAAAAACATCATATAAGCTCAAGATTCAAAAGCATAATCAAATAAGCAAATAAATTGAGCTTTAAGCTCACAGATTCAAACGACAACTTATATAAGTTAAGAATTTGAGATTTAACACCTAAAAGCTTCTAACAAATGGATTTTATGATGAATCTAAGTTGAACTAAAGTGACCCAAAAGACATAACTCATTTTGACCCATTTTGACCCATTTTGACTTTTAAAAACAGTTAAACCAAACACCCCTTTAAGAACTTATAACCATCTTAAACTGATTTTTTATGAACAAACCTTTAATACCAGATATCAAATAGCTTAAGACAATCCTAATGAACAACTTTAAACCATCAAATAAGCCAGAACAATAAGCTAAACAATTATGCAAATTTATAAGCTATTTAAGACAGATTTTTAAGAAAACTTTAAACAAATGATATCTAAACTATAAGCAGGCATAAATAAGCAATCAACAACACAAATAAGCATAAATAAACAGATAATAGCAAATAATAAGTAGGAATAAGCACTAATAAGCAATGCTACAGTAAAAACTTAAAAATGAAAGAAAATGGAACTTACAAAGGCCCTTGCTCAAAACAGGGCAATCAACCTTATAAATAAGTTAATCTACAAGCTTTAGCTTGTTAAAAGACAAGCTAGTATTGTCCATAAGCCCATCCAAATCCGGCTGATCATCCAAATAAGCTGTGGTGTTTTTGGTGTGATTTCTTTTTGTAAATTTTCTTAAGTTCTTTATAGTTAAATTAAAACAGGTTGCTTATATGTTTTTATAAGAGCTTAAAACAGCTTATGAAATGCTTTTGAATACTTTAAAACACAAATTTAAGAACAACAAATTTTAAGCTAAAACTAAAATTTCATTAATTCATAAAAAGAAACATTACAATATTTAAAAGATTACACTAAAATAAGCTGAAAATTAACTAGGTGAAAAAAACTAAGTAAAAAACTAACTGCCCCAAGGGCTTACAAATGAGCTCTTTTTATACTAAGAAAATGAAGGTTCTAGGTCTCATGCTTTCTTTGTGATAGCTCATGCGGGTGTGTTTGTTGTGTGAGAAGGATCCAAGAGCAATCATAGCCATCCAAAATGAGTAGTGCCCAAGTCTCTTGATCTTAGCCATTGATTTCTTGTCTTTATTCTTTGCCGAATAAGCTTGCAAGGGATTGCCATGGTGTCATGTAGTGGGATAAGGTGTGTATAAGGGTTGGTCGACATAGGGGAGAAGAAAGGGGGACGGTGTTTTGTCTGGTGTGAGGAAAGGACACACACCCTGTGTATGGGAGATAAATAGTGTTCGCGCTATATTTGAAGTTTGGAAAAATGGCAAGAATGGTCCCTGAGGGTATATTGATGTATTGCAATCATAGTCCTTGAGGTGTTATAACTTTGGTCCTTTTTGTTTGTAGATGTTTGCACCGTTAGTCCTTAGAGGACTAACGGTGTAAGGTATAAAAAGGTTGGGGTTAACGGGAGTTATAAGGGTTTGGTTTGGGCTCATTGTTGGGCCGGTTGTTATAAAAAGGGTTTATGGTGACATTGGGCTTATAAATGGTAAAGTCTTATAAGATATAAGTGGTGGGCTGACTTGGGCCCACTAGGTAGGTACGGGTAGGCCCACTTTTGACAATTTAGATTTTCGGGTTCGGTTTTTGATGCTTTTTCCAATGGCACTTCCCAGGGTTGACTTTGACTTTGACTTTTTTGTTGACTTTGACTTTGTCTTTTTGACTTCTCACGGTCTTTCCATTCTCGTGCTCGGTTTTGTCGTTTTGGCTTCGATTTTGTCCTTTTCTTAGATATCCGTTACATGCACAACACAAATGCAAAACATACAAATACAATGTATTTTTGCTACGTTTTTTGTCATTTAAGTCTGTTTTTAGTGGTCAAAGGTATGTGTAGTTAAACAGATACCACTTTATCATGGTAACGGTCAGGAAAAGTGTCTAGCAACTTGTGCCTTATTTGTGTTGGACTTAATCTATTTGATTCGTAATTTTTATTTAACAACAATTTATTTCCTTTTCCTAATCATTAACCATGGGTTTTACGCGAACAAAGATGTGATCGAACATGCATGTCTATTCCGTCGTTACGGCCATGTATGCATGATTCAGCTGCCTTGTTAGTTTATTACTATTGGTGAAAGTTAGAAGATCCATACCCTATATCATTCTTCATCCTAACCCTTGGTTAAACTCGAATAAGGATGTGATCGAACACACATATCTATTTCGTCGTTACGGCCATGTATGTGTGCTTCAGCTGCCTTGTTGGTGTGGTACTTTTGGTGAAAGATTGTATAATGATCAACCCTTAACCTTATTCTAAAAACCCATTTTACCTTTATAAACTTGTTACTCCTTAGCTCTAGTCGCGGAGATGTGTATCATTGCCAAGCTTATGATAGAATACTCGTCATGACCGAGCAATTGAGTGAATTAGTTACATGTTACCACATAGATTAGTTGAGTGATTTGAGTGTTTTCATCTTCCTATTTCGTGAGGTGTTTGGTTGTGTACTTGTAATAGATCAAATAAATGCTTAA
>BQNB010158854.1:0-14980 GCA_026074375.1 Tanacetum coccineum | reverse complement strand
AAAAATAATATCATCAACATAGATTTGAACCAGAATCACATCAGTTTGGGTTTTGTAGACAAACAATATGTTGTCTATCTTACCTCTTACAAACTTGTGTTCAGTAAGAAAAGTTGAGAGGGGACCATACCATGCTCTTGGAGCTTGTTTAAGTCCAGAAAGGGCTTTGTCTAATTTGCAAACATGGTTAGGGAACTCATTGCTCTCAAAACCTAAAGGTTGTTTAACATAAACTTCATCTTTCAGTTTTACATTTAGGAAAGCATTTTTTACATCCATTTGATAGATAGTGAAGTTCATGTAAGTAGCAAAGGCAATAAAAATCCTAATTGCTTCAAGTCTTGCAACTGGAGCAAAGGTTTCATCATAGTCTATGCCTTCTTGTTGATTGTAGCCTCGAGATACAAGCCTTGCGTTATTTTTGATGACAATTCCTGTCTCATCTCTTTTGTTCCTGAATACCTATTTTGAGCCAATTATGGTTTTACCATAAGGTGCAGGAACTAATGTCCATACTTTGTTTCTGGCAAATTGATTTAGTTCCTCTTGCATGGAATTAACCCATCCAGGATGCTTGAGTGCATCAGATACCTTTTTAGGTTCTTCTTCAAATAGAAAGTCTACAAATAGACATTCATGAGCTGAAGCAACACTCAGTTTTTTGGCCATGGCTCTAGTGAGCATTCTAGCTCCTGAATCACCTATGATGTTAACTAGCTCAATATGTTTGTCCTAAGACCATCTGTCTTAAGGAGCTGGAGAGGCCATAGATGGAATGGATGAGGAGGGGATTTGAATTGTATTTGATATTAAAGAATCCTTAGCTGGAGAGGATGTTGGTTTAGGATTTTGAACATCTTTAGTGTTGATGAGGTTATCAGTGATGGGATCATAATTGTTGTGATTTGAGTGCTCAGGTAGATCATCATTTAAGATTTCACCAGCTTGAGTGGAGTGATCAGTTTGATCATTTTGATCAGTTTGATCATGTTTGATCAGGTGAGACTTTAGTTTCAAGGACAACTGGTTTAGGTTTTTCATAGGGTTCTAAGAAAGACACATCAATGCTATTTACTTGATACATTTGAGAAAGTTCATAGGGATGAAGATACTCATCAGGTGGGTATCTTTTAGATTCAGCAATAGTGATATTGTCAACTAAAGGTTTTGTAAATTTGATTGCATCAGTGCTTTCATCAAATGTGATATGGTAGGTTTCTTCAGTTTGTTGTCTTCTTGTGTTGAAGACTCTAAAGGCTTTAGAAACAAGTGAGTATCCAAGAAAATAACCATCATCATCTTTTTCATCAAACTTCCCCAAATAGTCTATTTGATTATGGATGTAAACTGGACATCCAAAAACATAAAGGAAGTCAATGTTTGGAATCCTCCCATGAAAGCTCTCATAGGGAGTTTTGATATGTCTTTTAACAATAGTGGATCTATTTTGAGTGTAACATGCAGTGGCTACAGCTTTAGTCCAGTATTGGTTTGAAAAAACAAATGCTGAAAGCATTGTTCTTGCAGCTTCTATGAGAGTTCTGTTTTTTCTTTCAGCAACACCATTTTGTTTAGGTGTATATGAAGAGGAAAAGTTTTGAGATATCCCTTTTTCATCACAAAAGTTGACAAGGATGCTATTCCTGAATTCAGTACCATTATCAGTTCTAAGTTGTTTGACTTTGATGTCATTTTGATTTTCAACTATTTTGTTAAGTGTTATAATGGTTTCAGGTGCTTGAATTTTCTTCATTAGAAAGTGTACCCAAGTGTACCTTGATTACTCATCAACAATGACAAGGGTATACTTTTCATGGTTTATGGACCTAGGAGTTACAGGTCCAAACAAGTCCATGTGAAGAAGATGCAGACATTTCTTGTTTGAAGAGGTCTGTTTAGTTTTAAAATTGGCTCTATGATGCTTTCCCTTTTCACATGACGAACATGGTTTGTCTTTTGTGTAAACAAGTGAGGGAAGACCAATAACAAGATTTTGTTTTACCAGTTGATTGATTGTTTTGAAGTTTAGATGAGCCAGCCTTTTGTGCTAAAGCCAGTTAAGACTTTCAGTGGATTTGGCAAAGAAGCAAGATTCTTGTTCAGAAGATGCATGTCAAGAACATACACATCTCTGACTCTTGGAGCAATCATAACAATTTCTTTGTTAGAGTTGAAGATTGTTCCTCTTTTCTCATCAAACTGAACAATATATTTAGCATCACACAGTTGACCGATGCTAACTAGATTGTTGGGAATTGAAGGCTTCTGGAGTTACTACTGTTAGTTTTGGAAGTTAATGCTACTGGTTCAAGATTATGCTGCTGTTGAAGTTTAAAGAAAATAGTCTAAGTTATTAGTACTGCTAGTTATAATAGTTAGTGTTGCTAGTACATTGTTAGTACTGCCAGTATAGTTAGTATTGTTAGTTAATACTTAGTGATGTTTGTCTTATATAGTTAGTACTGCTAATATGATATGCATGAGTTAAAATAGGAATAGAAATGCATTATCATTATACGCGTTTTGTAAGCCCATTAGGGTTTCCTTAGTGTATAAAAGGAACCCTACAGCATAGCTAGAAGAGCACTTCAATTACAAATCTCGTAGTTAGTTATTCTGTAACCTAGGCAGAATATTATCAATCAATATATTCAAAGTTTAGTATTTATTGTTCTTCTTAGTATTGCAAGTTAGATTCCGCATAACTTATGGTATTCATAATCATAGTTTTTGTCTTAGTAGTTTTGGATTTATCCAAGGTTGCTAACCTTAACACAAGCTAAAGGAAATCCAGATCCATTCATTGGGATCAATAAGTGGTATCAGAGCTTGTTGAGAAACTCTGAATAAGAAGAACACTAGATCTACACAAGATCTCATTGTCAAAGAGAATAAATGGAATCACAGTCAGATACTACCCAAACAGTATCTTCACTAAAGCTTCCTATGCTTAAAACAGGAGACTATGATCTCTGGATCATGAGGATGGAGCAATATCTTACTCACACAGACTATGCTCTTTGGGAAGTTATTGTGAATGGTGATGCACCTGTTGTTGCGTCAGCTAGTACTGAAGGTCCTATTCCTCCCAAGACTGTTGAACAAAAGATAGCAAGAAAGAATGAATTAAAGGCGAAGAACACTCTGTTGTTGACCATTCCTGATGAGCACCTATTGAAGTTTCATAGAATCAAGGATGCAAAGAGCCTATGGGAAGCTATCTAGACTAGGTTTGGAGGCAACAAAGAATCTATCAAAATGCAGAAGACTGTCCTGAAGCAGCAATATGAGAATTTTACTGCATCAAGATCTGAAGGACTGGACAAAATTTATGATAGGTTTCAAAAACTCATCAGCCAATTAGAAATTCAAGGTGAAGTCATCTCCCAAGAAGATGCAAATCTGAAGTCACTGAGAAGTTTACCACCAGCCTGGAATAACATTGCTTTGATTATGAGAAACAAGCCAGATCTAGATGAGTTGAGCATGGATGACTTGTACAACAATCTGAAGGTGTATGAAGCTGAAATTAAAAGCCAATCAAGCTCAAACTCAAACTCTCAAAATGTGGCTTTTGTATCTTCTGAAAACACTAGCAGTACTAATGAAGCAGTTAATACTGCTCTTGATGTTTCTACTGCTAGTACACAGGGACAAGCTTCTTCCTCAACCTATGCAGATGATGTCATGTTTTCCTTTTTTGTTAATCAATCTAAGAGTCCATTGTTGGACAATGAAGACATGGAGCAGATTGATTCAGATGATCTTGAAGAGATGGATCTCAAATGGCAGGTGGCCATGCTTACCATAAGGATAAAGAGATTCATGAAGAAGACTCAAAGGAATCTGAATCTCAATGGCAAAGAAGCTGTTGGCCTTGATATGACAAAGGTGGAATGTTACAACTATCACAGGAAAGGTCACTTTGCTAGAGACTGCAGAGCACCAAGGAATCAGGGGAATAGGAATGGAGATAATGTTTCTAGAAGAGTTGTACCAGTAGAGACTCCTGCGAATGCCTTGGTTGTTCAAGATGGGATAGGTGGTTATGATTAGAGCTTTCAGGCTGAAAAAGGACCCATAGACTTTGCTTTAATGGCCAATTTGTCTTCAAGTTGATCTAGTGCATCAAGTTCAGACTCTGAGGTATCCACTAGTTCCAAAGCTTGCTTAAAATCCTATGAGTCTTTGAAAGAACACTTTGATAAATAGAAAGAGCAGCTTAAAAAACTAACCTAGAAATTATAGGTTATCAATTAGGCTTAGAATCATTAGAAGCTAGGATAGTTGTTCATGAAAAGAATGAAGCTTCTTATGAAGAAAGTATTGCATTTTTGAAGTATGATGTCCAAGTTAAAGATATTTCTATCAAAAACCTTGAAAATCAGTTAGAAGAAGCCTCAAAAGAGAAAGATGATTTGAAATTTAAACTTGAAAAATTTGAAGAATCATCAAAGAATCTAACCAAACTGATTAATAGTCAAATAAGTGTTAAAGACAAAACTGGACTTGGTTTTGATAGTTATGTGAATGAGAGTGAAGTACTTAATAATGTGGTTGATAGTCATGATTGTGATCAAGTAAATGATAGGTTTAAAAAGAGTGAGGGATATCATGCAGTTCCCCCTCCATACACTAGGAACTTCAAACCTGCAAGAGCTGACTTATCCTTTGCTGGGTTAGATAACTCTGTGTATAAGTCTAAAGTGAGTGAAACTATTACTAGTGTGCCTAATGTTGAAACAACTGCATCTAAAACTAGTAAGGATAGTTTGGAAAAGCCTAAAACTGTTAGGCCTAGTGCTCCTATTATTGAAGATTGGGAGTCTGATAGTGAAGATGAAAATGTATTTAAGCCTAAAGAAGTAAAGAAAACAGTCAAATCTAGCTTTGAAAAGATTGAATTTGTTAAGGCTAGAAATTCAACTGTTGAAAAACCTAGGAATTCCAGTCAGAATCCTAGAGATAACAAAATAAACGAGAATAGGTTTGAGTTTACAAAGAAAGCTTGCTTTGTATGTGGGAGTTTCAACCATCTAATCAAATACTGTGATTTTCATGATAAAAAGATAGTACAATAACCTATGTTGAATAATGTGAAAAAGGGAACTCGTCAAAGGGAAGTTAGACAAGTTTAGAATAATGCAATGAGGGTTAATCATCAAAATTTCTCTAATTCTAGACGGGAATTTGCTCCAACAGCAATTTTAACCAAGTCTGGCATAGTGCCAATTAGTGCTACTAGGCAAAGCTCTTTAAGAGCAGCAGCACCAGCTAGTGCTGCCAGGTCTATTAATACTGATGTACCTAAACCCTTTGTGAATGTTGTAAGACCTAGACCAAATGCTTTTATTAAGTCACACTCACCATATAAGACACCTTTTAACCAACAAACAACACTTAAAAATAAAATTTTGAATAACAAAGTTAATACTGCTAAGGTAAATTCTGTTAATACTGCTAAGGTAAATTCAGTTAATACTGCTAAGGGAAACAAAGTGACAAGTGCTGTTGGGGAACAAGGGATTAATGTTGTTAAGTCCTCAGCATGCTAGATTTGGAGACCAAAATGAAATGTTATTGACCATATCTCCAAAGACAGTGGATCATACATGCCTAAAAGATTTGATTATGTTGATCCATAAGGCAGACTCAAGTCAGTAATGGCTTGGGTCCCCAAGAGAAACTAATTCTCTTATTTTGAGTGCAGGGTAATCCACAATATGCTTTACAAGATCAAGGAATCTTTGATAGTGGATGCTCTAGGCATATGACTGGGAACAAGTTCTACCTCTCAGATTATCAAGATATTGGTGGTGGATTTGTTGCATTTGGAGGAAGTTCTAAAGGAGGTAAAATTACTGGAAAAGGTAAAATTAGAACTGGGAAAATAGACTTTGAAGATGTATACTTTGTAAAGGAACTTAAGTTTAATATTCTCTCTGTCTCATAAATGCGTGACAAGAAAAACAGTGTTCTTTTCACTAAGACTGAATGTCTTGTTCTATCTCCTGATTTTAAGCTACTTGATGAAAGTCAAGTATTGCTTAAAATTCCTAGACAGAACAACATGTACAGTTTTGATCTAAAGAATGTTGTTCCTTCAGGAGATTTTACGTGTTTATTTGCAAATGCTACAATAGATGAGTCAAATTGATGGCAAGGCTGTGGTCATATCAGAATCATCAGTGATAAGTGATCTTCTCTTTAATGATGAGGATGGTATTGCTTGCCTAACAAATGATAAAAATTTTGAAAACCTTGCATTGATGGGATATGAACAGCTTTCTACAAAACTTACTTTTCAAAAAGGTTCATTCACACCTCAATGGAAATTTCTGATACATACCATCCTTCATTGTATAAGTTCAAAATCAACTGCTTGGAATGAATTTTCAACTAATTTGGGTTCAGCAGTTATATGTTTAGCATAAGGTCAAAAATTTAATTTTTCTAAATTAATTATTGATGGTATGTTGAGGAACTTAGATCCAAAGAAATTTTTAATGTATCTAAGGTTTTTACAACTCTTTTTGAATAACCAGCTTAAAGATTTACCAGAACCTTCTAATGATACTTATGAGACACCTAAACACAATAAAAAGGTTTTCTCTAATATGGCAAGGAAAAGTAAAAAATTTTCAGGAAAAGTTACTCCACTTTTTGACTCCATGCTAGTGCAAAATCAAGCACCTAAGGGTGAAGGTTCATCAATACCCCGTAAACCCCAACCCACACCCTCTACCTCATAACCAAATGTTTCAGAACCTCATACTGAATCACTTCAAACTAAAACATCTCCAACAGTTTCCTATGAACTTCAAACTGAAGCTCACATTGAGCAAATACTCCCATCTCCATCTATATTAAATAAAACAAAGAAAGACTCAAAAATATAGGAGAGCCAAAAAGGTCACTGAGTTACCTCAGACTAGGGTGCCTCTAGACCATGAAGCAGATGAGGTTGTCTATAAGGAGGGGGTGACAGTGTGGAAAAGGCTATCACTACTGATGCTAGCTTAGTTGCAGCACGAGACAGTGATAACATCCTTAAGACCCAATCCACGACAATGTCTAATGATCCTCTTTCTTAGGAAATTGGTTCAGGTGACAGACTCAGGCGCCAAGATACCACATTGGGGGGTGCAGATGCTCAAACTAGGTCTGAGACTGCATCTAAAACGTCTTATGACCCACCCCTCTCAGAAGTTAACACATCTAGACGTGGAGAGGACAGTATGGAATATCATAATGATTTGATGGATGTTGTACCACCTACACCCTATGATTCACCTCTCTCAAGAGGTAACATACCTGGAAGTGATGAGGGTAGAATGGAACTAATTCAGGAATTGATGGAAACCTGTACCTCATTGACAAAAAGGGTTCTTGCCTTAGAGGAAGCAAAGACTGGTCAAGACAGAGTGATCACCAGATTGAAATTGAGGGTCAAGAGGCTAGAAAAGAAGAGAAAGGAAAGAACTCCACAACCTATGAAGAGAAGACTGTTTAAAGGAAGAGTTGAGAATTCTACTGACAAAAGTTTTTCGAGTCCTCTTAAGAAAATCTTAGTGGTTCAAACTCCTGTTAAGCTGCTAAGCTACTATAAACTACCTTTTTAATGCTGAAATCCTACTGATCCTACTCTCAAGCAGTATTTGAGGTACTGCTAATCTTCAAGATACTGGTATATTTGGTAATGCATATGATGATGAAGATGTGGGTGCAGAGGCTGACCTCAACAACTTGGAAACAACCATGAGTGTCAGTCCTATTCCCACAACTAGAATTTACAAGGATCATCCTAAAGAACAGATGGAAAACATTTAGACGCATAAATTCAACTACCTCAAACAAGAGAGGATGATCAAATTCTGAAGAACATGAAATGATCATTTACATTACAAGCAGAGGAGGAACAAATCACAAAGATTATCAAACTGCTTATTTGCCTATATTTTCTCTCCAAATGTAACCCAAGAAAGTTTATTCAAGCTTTGCAGATTTAAGTTGATGTAGAAGCTATGCAAGAGAATTGCTGCAGTTAGATTGGCAGAGAAGGGTTTAGAGAGTTTATTGATTTTACCTAAAGGGCAAACATGCCATTGGAACAAAATAGGTCTATAGAAACAAGAAGGATGAGAGAGGAATAGTAGTTAGAAACAAGGAAAGATGGTTGCACTAAGGTACACACAAAAAGAGGAATAGATTATGAAATGTTTTTGCTCCAGTTGCCTAGGATTGAAGCAATCCCAAGTTATTTTTAGCCTATGCATCATTTATAGGGTTCATTGTGTACCAAATGTGATATAAAGAAGTGCATTTTTATAATGGCATAAAAGAAGAGAGGTATATGTGTGTCAATCTCCTAGCTTTGAAGATCCCATTTCTAACAAGGTTTACAAGGTATATAAGGCCTTAAATGGTCTTATCAAGCTCCTAAGCCTGATATGAGACTTTATCTACCTACTTAATAGAAAATAGATTTAGAAGAGGGATCATAGATAAGACTTTGTATATCAAGAAGGACAAAGGTGATATACTGTTAGTTCAGGTGTATGTAGATGACATCATCTTTGGGTTTACTAAGAATTCTTTATGTACAGAATTTGAAAGTTTGATGCACAAGAAATTACAGATGAGAGTTCTATGGGTGAACTTACTTTCTTCTTAGTTAGCAATAAAGCAGAAGGATATGGAAATCTTCATTCGCTAAAGACAATTATGTGGCTGATATATTGAAAAAGTTTGATTTCTCCTCAGTAAAGGACAGCACACTCAATTAGATACTGTAACAAAACACTTTAATCAAGATGAAGAAGCTGAGGATATGGATGTACACTTATATAGATCAATGAATGATCCATTAATGTACTTAACAGCTTCTAACCCGACATTAATGTATAGCTGTTTGTGCTTGTACAAGGTTCCAAGTTACTCCAAAGACTTCACATACTTCAGAGTTTGAAAAGGATCTTATAGATACTTAAAAGCCAACTAAATTGGGCCTTTGAATACCTAGGTTCACACATTTGACATGCGAAGCTTTTTCATATAGTGATTATGCTAGAGCTAGCCTTGACAGGAAATCCATAACAGGAGGTTGTCAATTTCTTGGCAAGAGGTTGATTTCATGGCAATGGTAAAGACAGACTATATATCTAACTCAACAACTGAACAGAGTAATGTATGCTGCTGTGCTAAACTGCTATGGACAGTGTTAGGAACCAAAATCAGATGCTTGACTATGGATTCAATTCAATGAACACCAAATCTCTCATTGAAAAAAAAGCACCATTTGTCTACTTGTGAAGAATCAGTATTTCACTCTAAACCAAGCAGATAGAGATAAGAGCACCATTTCTCAGAGATTGTTATGAGAAGAAGTTGATTCAAGTGATTAAGATTCACACAGACCATAATGTTGTAGATCTTTCTCAACAAAGGCTTTTGATGTTAGCAGGTTTAACTTTCTAATTGCTAGCATTAGATTACTTAATCTCTGAAGTATTGTTTGAGGGAGGTTAATGTGTTTTGGATAACAATTCTTAACTTTATTCATGTCATAGAGCATAAATTTTTTTTTTAAAATGGATCCTCTAAGAATTCTCACATGTCTATCTAGTCTTTTCTAGTGTGCTTGTGATGAATAAAAGCATGTTGTTGTATAATTATTGAAGACAAAGTTAATACTGTTAGATATCTCTTAGTACTGCTGGACTTAGTTTATACTAGCTAGATGAAACTTGTACAAAAGTGATGCTAGCTAAGGCTTAGGTTTAGTGCTACTTTACACGGGTTTAGTAATGAGATTGATGATTATTAATGGGTTCCACTAGCAACTATTTTTGACTTTATAACTTGCTATGAAAAGTTAGTACAACCGCATAAAAAAGGTTTATCATGCTGGCAAAGTAGTACTAAGCTAAGCAAAATTTAGTAACTCGCTTGTTACAGTTAATACAGTTTCGGGTCATAATAGATTTCATTAATATTTATAACCGTAGATAATTTCCGCTAACTAAACTTCCGCTTATAGGGGTCTATCGTTGGATAATTCTTAAATCTTATCTTTCTTTCATAAATTTACTTCCAAATAAGATTCAACTTTATTCAGTCGGTCCAATCACACCCTTAACTCTCTTTATAATATCTTAATTAACTTTGCCGACCCTCATACTCTCATCAAACTGAACTTAAACCCAGAACCCTTCTGCCTAAATCAATCACTATGTGGCGGATTTTAAGTTTGTCGTCAACATAAATATGGTGCTTGTTTGGAAAAGTACAGAGGTAAACGCTAGTTTCATCAGATAGTAGACATTCCTCTCTACATATGTTTGATCAATTATCTCTTACTGACTCACATCCCACTATCTAATGCTCTTACATTGAACAGTTTGGAATACTGCCCACTCCATAAACAGTCAATTCAAAAAAGTGAAGCAAATACATGCTATTGATTGATTTGGCAAGGCTTGTGGTCATATTGGATCATCATAAGAAGTGATTATCTCTTTAATGATGAGATGGTATGGCTTGCCTAACAAATATGAAATTATTGAAAACCTTGCATTGATGAGAATATAAACATAAGCTTTCTCTACAAAACTTACTTTCAAAAAGGTCATTCTCAACCTCAATGGAAATTTCTGAAACATACCATCCCGTGCATTGTATAAGTTCAAATCAAACTGATTGGAAGAATTATCAACTAATTAGACTCAGCATTATATGTTTATGCAAAGGGTCAATAAATTTATTTTTTTCTTAAACAAATTAATTTTTGACGGGTATTTTGAGGAACTTGGAGCCAAGAGATTTTAATGTACCAAGTTTTTACAACTCTTTGAATAACTACTTACAGATTACAGAACCTTTTAAATGTATTAAAAGACACCTACACATAGAAAAAAGGTTTATGTTTCTCTAATATGGCAGGAAAAGTAAAATTTTATTCAGGAAAAGTTACTCTACTTTTTGACAGCTAATGATCCATGTTGGTGCAACACCAATCACATATGTGAAGGTTCAACAATACCCCCTGAACCCCAACCCACACCCTCTACCTCACAACCAAATGTTTCAGAACCTCAAACTGAATCACTTCAAATTGAAACACCTCCAACAGTTTCCCATAAACTTCAAACTAAAGCTCACATTGAGCAAATACTCCCATCTTCATCTACATATCAAAGAAAACAAAGAAAGACTCAAAAACAAGGAGAGGCAAAAAGGTCACTGTTTACATCAGAACCAGTTGCATAGACCATGAGCAGATAGAGCTGGTCCAAAAGGAGGGGAGGATAGTGTGGAAAGGGCTATCACACTACTACTATGCACAAGCTTAGTTGCAGCACAAATGGTGAAAACATCCTTAAGACCCAATCACCGACAATGTCCCTAATGAACCTCTTTCTTAGGAAATGGTTTAAAGGTGACAGTCCAAGCTATCAAGAAACCCTGGGGGTGCTCCTACTGCTCAGACTAGATCTATTAATTATGAGTGCTTGACAAGCCCAAAGAACCAACCACTCCCCAGAAGGTCCACATAACTGGAAGTGGGTGAGGACACAGCATGTAACATACTTTGAATTGAGGATACTATTCACCACTACACCTCATGATTCACCTTTCTCATGAGGTCACACACCTGGAAGTGATGAAGGTAGCATGTAACTGATTAATGAATTGATGGAAACCTGTAGCTCATTGACAAAAATGGTTCTTGCCTTATAGGAGGCCAAGACTGCTCATGATAATAGTGATTACAAAGATTGAAATTAAGGGCAAGAGGCAGAAAAGATGAGAAAGGCAAGAACTTCACAACCTATGAAGAGAAGACTGTTTCAAGGCAGAGTTGAGACTTCTACTGACAAAAGTTTAGGTGAGGATGCATTCAAACAGGGGAGGACAAGTGACAAGATAAAGCCAATGCTTAAAGATAGTGATTTTGATGATCTTGATGATCCGGTGGATGAATGAATGGCTTTTGTTCAAGAGAAAGATGCAGCGAATCAAGAAGCAGTTAATACTATTGGTGAGGGAGTTAGTACTGCTGATCAAGTTAGTACTGCTAGGCCAGAAGTTAGTGCTGTCAGTGGTTCCGCGTAAATGTTATGCTAATGACTCCATCATTACTTTCCTCCCTACAACAGACAACTATATTGATGATGATGATCTCACTAATTGCCAGACACTTGTGAAGATGAGAAGTAAGAGAGCAAAGGAAAAGGAAAAAGGTATTGGTCTCATAGATGAAGAAGAACCTCCTAGACTAAATAGATCAACTACAACACTTTAACCTCTTCTAACTATTGATCCAAAAGATAAAGGTAAAGGTGTATTGGTTGAAGAAGAACCAGAGAAACCAGTGAAATTAAAAAGAAGGGATCAAGGGTTAGCTCAAATTGAAAGTGATGCAGAGTTAGCTCAAAGATTACATGAGGAAGAGTTAGCAGAGTTAGATAGAGTACAAAAAGAAAGACAAGAGCAAGAAGAAGCTACTTATGCTTGCTTTAGCTGAAGAGTTTGAATGAAATTCAAGCCAAGAAATAGATGCTGATCATGAACAGCGCTGTAAACTGATACATGAATGAGCAAAGAAAAGTACTCCAATTAAAAAGACAAAGATTGTTCTAGCAGAAGTCTTTGAAAGAAGAAAGAAACAATGGCATTTTTTTTTTTAATTTGTAAAAAGCAAGGCAATAAGGAACAAAATCACCTACAAAACTCAAGTCATGGAACAGGATGGATTACTTACCTCAAACATATGGGTAAATAGTACACTCATCATCAACTAAAGCACAAGAACAATTGAAGAAGTTCAGAAGTTATAATGAAAATAGAGAAGAAGTTGATTTGATGACTTTAAGCCTATAATGGATGAAGTCAACGACACAGCAGAAAGCACTAAAAAGAGACCAAGAGCAGATTCTAAAGAAGAAAGTTCCAAGAAACAAAAACTAGAAGAGGATAATGATGCTCGAAGAAAAAAAAGGAGAGCTTTAGAATAGTATGGATGTAGTTCCAAGGGATGATGTTGCTATTGATGTTGAATCTCTGGCCACCAAATATCCAATTGTTGATTGAGAAGACTCATATTAAAAGAAATATGATGTTATTTAATCAAATCATTAGAGCAAATGGAAGTTACAAGAATTACAAAATATTCAGTGAGATGCTTATGATTTTGACAGACAAGATGTGATAGATCTACATAGGTTGGTAAATGAAAGATATGAGATAACAAGTCCAGAAGGATATGACTTGTTACTTTGGGGAGATCTGAAGACCTTATTTGAGCCTAATGAAGAAGATGAAATATGGAAGAATCAACAGGACTACAACTTGATAAGCTGGAGATTGTTTGACTCATGTGGAGTTCATGTACTGTTGATGAATACTGGAGTTGCTATTCACATGATGATTGAGAAGAAATATCCTCTAACTCAAGAAATGCTTTCGGGGATGCTAAATAGAAGACTAGAGGTTGATTATTAAAGTGAGATGGCATTTGAGATTCTCAGATTTACAAGATCACAACTTCAGAAGTAGAAGAGTGTTTGGTTACATCCTCCTGATGATCAATATGCTAATACTGAAGAAACTTGATGATTAACAAGGTGAATATCAAGTTTAGGAGAGGATTGTTGGGAATTGAAGGCTTCTGAAGTTACTACTGTTAGTTATGGAAGTTAATACTGCTGGTTCAAGATTGTGCTACTGTTAAAGTTTAAAGAAAATAGTCTAAGTTATTAGTATTGCTAGCTATAATAGTTAGTGTTGTCAGTACATTGTTAGTACTGCCAGTATAGTTAGTACTATTAGTTAATACTTAGTGTTGTTAGTATTGTATAGTAGTGCTGCTATTATGATATGCATGAGTTAAATAAGGAATAGATATGCATTATCATTATTTTTGTAAGCCCATTATGGTTTCCTTGGTGTATAAAAGGAACCCTAAGGCATAGATCAACATATATCAGTCTTTCATAGTTTTTCATAGCTTCAAGGTTGTAAACCCTAACATTGTCAAAGAGTGTTCATATTAATATATTGGAGCTTATTGTTTTGGTTATATTTCTGTGTGTTAAACATTCATTACTGTTATTCTTCTTAGTGGTATAAAGTAGATTCCGTATAGTTTATATCATACACTCAAAGTTTCAATCTTAGTGCCTTTGGATTTATCCAAGGATACTAAACCTTACATCAAGCTAAGGAGTTCAAGATCTGTTCATTGGGATCAACATCAGTGTTGTGGGTAAATAGGCTACCGATTCCTGATGGCTCGCTACCGTTGTCTAGGTAGTTAAAAGACCACAGGACTTGAAATTTGGCTATAATAATAATTATGTAATTGACTCGTTCCTTTTTGGTATATATAAATATATAATATATATAAATATAAATACGTAAGGAAAAAGATCAAAGATAGTAAGAATTCCAAAAGATTTCAAGAAATTGCTTTTGACCAAAGCAAAATCTAAAATCCCCCGGTTCGTTTTCCCAACGAGGTGCGAATTGAAAATCGAGACCATTCGTGATCGCGCGTTTGAATGGGATTAAGATTTTTGGGTTGGGATTCCTAATTCTACGATTAAAATGTAAAAACGATTAAAAAACCTAAAAACAAAAGCTAATAAGTGATTAAACCCTAAAAACGAGAACGGGGTTCGAATCCCGTTCTTTAAATAACTAAATTTTGCAAAATTAACCCTACGAAAGCAAATTTAATTTTTCTAGGTGCAAAATGATAAAAGAAAATTTTGAAAAAAAGAATTATATTTTTTTGACTTTCTAATAATTTATTATGAATTAAAAACTGTTTTAAAAAGAAAAATTGATAAAAAATACTAAACAATACGGGAAAAATCTGAAAAAATTGGGAAAAGTAGCTTGAACAATGCTGGTTTTAAGAAAAATAAAATGGGATACCCAGCTTATTGGAAAAGCTGGAATAAGCCAAAAATAAGCT
>BQNB010158853.1:2412-14981 GCA_026074375.1 Tanacetum coccineum | reverse complement strand
TTTTCCTTTAGAACCAATCTATTAGTGTTCATTAGAAGGGGGTTTATCTTTCAAGACCAATAACACTTAAGATTAGTTTTCCAACAAGAAGGTGATTTAAAACCTGATTTAGGGAATTAATTAAAATTGGTTAATTATGATCTCTAATCAAGTTAAACTGGCTTAATTGTAAGGTAAAACAAGGTTAACTAAAATAAGGCTTAGGATATCAAAATTCTCTACCTAGTTAGAAAGAACTTGATTCCTAAATAGTCAAAGAAGTTTCCTTAATTCCTTAAGCATTTTTTGTCAATCTAAGTTTTCATTTAAAGGAATACATCTTAAAAAGTGCTAAAAGTCTTAGAGTGCTCAATCCTTAAGAAATTTTTGCATCATGATACATCTTCAAGTGCTCACATATAAGGTCTTTATAGTGTATTGTATAAAATTGGTTATACATAAACTGTATTGATCCTTTCTTAGCAGAATTATGGATACCACAAAAGCTCAACAAATTGCTTTGGATGATGTTCTAGTCGCTCCTGCTAACCGTCTCAAGATTGTAAAATGCAATCATCGACTAAGCTCCACTCTCAAATCCAATGAACCAACTATTCATGTTGGGAATTATATTTGAGTTGATAAGACAAAACAAGAATGAAACAAGAAGGACTTAAAAGACAAAGGAGGAATTCTTCAAAAGATGTAAGATTTCAGAAGATCTCCTTAAAGAAGGAAACAAGAACAACATTGATGACTTGCTTAAAAGGATAAAGACAAGTTATTAATGCTATTAATTGTTGATAGGAAAGAATTAATGTTGATTAATACTATTTAATAGTTTCCTAATTGTATTATGTTTCCTTTGTAAGTCATGATCTCTCCCTATATAAAGAGATCATAGACATAGGTTTTAAGGGTGCCAAAAAGTGTGTGTGCACCAAAGGTGTAAAACGTGTTGTGTGTGTAGGTTTACACGTCCCACAAGAGATAGATACTAGCATGGTGGTGTAGCCTCAAGAATCTTATGATTCCTGTTACAGTTTATTGATGTAACCGTCTTACCATTGATCAGGTAAGATTGGGGCTTGTATTAGTCATGTATCTTAGGTGATGATGATGAAAAACCTTGTATTAATACCAATGATTCAATGTTTGAATATTCCGCCTTTGTTATTAATTCATCCTAGATCATGTTCTAAACAATCAGGAGCTTAAACGATCAAAGAACCTATCACGTGTTTTAGGTTTCCACAATTGGTATTAGATCCTCTTGGCTCTCGATCTAGGATCTACAAGGTTTTGAAGAAACCCTAAAACCCTAATTTTTTAAGAATTCATTTTGTGGTTAAAAAGTTTTCTAGGGTTTTGAAGTTTAATTGGTATAACAAGGTTTAAAATCATCATCTCTACCTTAATTGGTATGCAATACGATTTATAAATCATTAATACTATTAAGGGTTTTCTTCAAATCGAGTTTGTTTTTCTTTTTCATTAATTTGTCAAATTCGGTGAAACAAGGGGTTTCACAAAAACCCTAATTCGATATTGCTAATTCGGTGCAAATGAATGAAGCTGCTCGGTGATTATAGGTATGTAAAAATGATCCACTTAGTGTTGTTATGGCGAATTAATGAAGATACCATGGCTCAAAGTTTTTCTTTTTCAAGATCATTTATGTTCGGTGACATTAGGGTTTCATTCAAACCCTAATTCGATGAAGAAAGAAAATAGGATATTTGTTCGTCTTAAGGGGAAGAATAACGTGAACCCACTGATCATGTGATTTGTTTTACCTATCTATCACATAAATCCATCTCTAGACGTGCGTACAGTCTCGGTTGATGTGGTATCGCTAGTTGATGTTTTTGAGGTTTTTAAGGAGAGATGTTCATGTTAATAGATGAAGTCAGAATGGTGATGGACATGGTTATTGTATATGCAGGTCACCTGGTGTTTGTGGTGATTCGACATAGGTCTGACAATAGCAGCAGCAAAGGATGTTGCTGTGTGGTGAACCATTATGTGGCATGGTGATATGACTGTCATGAACGTAGGGTATAAGCTGGCATAAAGAATATTCAAACTGCAAAGTACTCAATATCAAAAGGTATGGGCTGTGATGTTAAATATTATTAATACTGTCTTCACGTGGAACATTGATACTGCTAAAGGCTTTTGGAATATATGTTCGCACATGGAAAGCAAAGAAGGTACTGTTTGTATATTGCGCATTGAAGGTGTGAAGAGATAGAAGTCGAAATCCTACATACGTTATTGGCACAAGGTTGCGTGTTATATTGAGCTTAAGAAATCATGCATGCTATGTTATACAGTATACAACTGTTGGTGCATGTTGTGATTCCAAGTCATATTAATGCTGCCTTCACATATGATATTTGTACTATTTGCACAAGGAAGGTTACAACTGTTCAAGTGAAGAAGGTTTGTACTGTTAGGATTATCTGAGAAAATGTGATCTCAAACAGATGGTTGACACACATAGAAGAGTTTGTGTTTTGATTTGTTACACACACAGGTTCAAGAGTGTTTTGATTTTGGTTTAAATGTTTAAAGGCTAATATTTTTGGATTTATTGCAAAAAAATTGGTTATGGAGTTTATTTGGTATCTCTTATTTGAGATTGAAGTGAGTTTTACGAAGGAGTTTACTTATTTTATCTTGAAATCGGGGTTGGGTGGTTGCATGATTTCAATGATAACTTGCTTGAACATTTATGGTTTATGATTGGGACTTGGTTTATCTAGTTTCCAGCGGTCAAGGGGTGGTTGGTTGAGGACCTGGTAAACTATCACTTAAAGGAGTTACGTTGTAGTGCTCAGTGTCACACGAAGAAGTCGATGTGGATAAATTCAAGAGGTGATGTGTTTTTAGAGATTTGATCAGCACAAATTCTCTACACCGTTCTTCAATCTACAATAGTGCAAGCTTAAGTAACAAATTTGGGAGATTTTACTTCAGTATCAAGTTCGGTATATCAAGTGTACTTCATCAGTAATCATTACAGAAAGCCTACAGAATTTAAAGATTCAAGAAATGGTTAACATATGGGTTTCAGGGGAAGCTTAATGTTAAAATGTTTAACCATTTATTTGCTACATCGAGGTGAAGGTTTTTACTACTGCTAGTTATTATTACTACTGCTAGTTTATGTTTCTACTGCTCAAGTTCATTTTTCTTATGGTGCGTAATGGTGGGCAATTTGAGTTGTTGGAAGGCTGAATTAGAAGTGTAATATTGGTTCGTAGTTGTGAAGATCAAAGTTGCATACTTTAGTCTCCTATTTGATGATGACAAAAAGGGGAAGAAGATTTGATGATTTGCAACTTATAGATCCTTGGTAGTTTAAGGGGAAGTTTCATTCGTATATTAACTTCAGGGGAAGTTTGTGCTTATTTGGTTTTGTCATTATCAACTAGGGGAAGATTGTTGGGAATTATATTTGAGTTGATAAGACAAAACAAGAATGAAACAAGAAGGACTTAAAAGACAAAGGAGGAATTCTTCAAAAGATGTAAGATTTCAGAAGATCTCCTTAAAGAAGGAAACAAGAACAACATTGATGACTTGCTTAAAAGGATAAAGACAAGTTATTAATGCTATTAATTGTTGATAGGAAAGAATTAATGTTGATTAATACTATTTAATAGTTTCCTAATTGTATTATGTTTCCTTTGTAAGTCATGATCTCTCCCTATATAAAGAGATCATAGACATAGGTTTTAAGTGTGCCAAAAAGTGTGTGTGCACCAAAGGTGTAAAACGTGTTGTGTGTGTGGGTTTACACGTCCCACAAGAGATAGATGCTAGCATGGTGGTGTAGCCTCAAGAATCTTATGATTCCTGTTACAGTTTGTTGATGTAACCGTCTTACCATTGATCATGTAAGATTGGGGCTTGTAGTAGTCCTGTATCTTAGGTGATGATGATGAAAAACCATGTATTAATAATAATGATTCAATGTTTGAATATTCCGCCTTTGTTATTAATTCATCCTAAATCATGTTCTAAACAAACAGGAGCTTAAACGATCAAAGAACCTATCACGTGTTTTAGGTTTCCACAATTCAAATGGTTTTAGACGCTCTCAAACTCACTTCCTTCTATAAAGCATTTGAGGTCACTGCTAATGTACCAAAAATCTACATGCAAGAGTTCTGGGCCACTGTCTCTCTCCATCACAAATATCTTCGCTTCAAGATGAACGACAAAAGCCACACTGTTAACCTTGAGAACTTCAGAGACATGCTCCAGATTTTCCCTAGACTCTCAGGTCAGAAATTTGAAGATCCTCCATTTGAAGAGGAAAATATCTCTTTTATTAGAGATCTTGGCCACACTAAAGAGATAAATGTCTTAATAGATGTCAATGTTAACCACATGCATCAACCCTGGAGATCATTTGCTGCTATCATCAATAGGTGTCTAAGTGAAAAAACTACAGGTTTAGACAGTCTTTGCTTATCACGTGCTCAAATCATCTGGGGCATGTATAATAAGAAGAATGTTGATTATGTCTGCCTACTGTGGGAAGACCTGGTATATCAAGTGGAGAACAAGAATTGTAAGAAGAACAATGACATGTGTTATCCACGATTCATCAAAGTCATTATAGACTACTTCATGTCAAAAGATTAGTCATTATCAAGGAGAAACAAGATGTTTTGGCACACTGCCAGAGATGACCCCATGTTTAACACAATAAGGGTTATCTCTAAACATCAAGACACACAGGTATATGGTACTATTCTCCCTGATACATTGATTAACCGAGAAATAAAGGATTCTGAAGCCTACAAGCAGTACTACGCTATAGCATTTGGAGCAAAACCTCCAAAAGCAAAAACAAAGTACAAGAAGAAGGCATGTAAATCTGACACTTCTCCTAAGAAAAGGACTGCTCCTGCGACTAAAGGTTCCAGACTCAAAACTTCAGCAAAGGCGGCTAAATCTGTCAAGAAGAAGCAACCTGCTAAGAAGCCAATAACCAAAGGATTAATTGTACTTTCTGAGGTGGCATTATCTGAAGCTGAACAATTAAAGCTGGCTACCAAAAGAAGCAAGATTCAATTCCATAGCTCTCATGCAAGTGGCTCAAGTGATGGAGCTGACACTCAGTCAGAGGTTCCTGATGAGCAACAACAAAAGGTCGGTGGTACAGATGAAGGAGCTGGTGACGGACCAGAGGTTCCCGATGTACCTGAATATAAATCAGAGAGTGAAGAAGAATCTTAGACATTTAGTCAAGGTGATGATGATGATGAAGTGTCTTCTGATCAGAAAGTGTTAACTCCTCTAGATCACGAACTCATAGAAGAAGAAGAAAATCAAGAGGGTGATGATTACGTTAGGGAAGGAGAACAAGAAGATACAAAAGAGGAGCTGTACAGAGACTTGAATATCAACCTAGAAAGAAGGGGTGCTGAAATGACTGATGCTCATGCTAATTAAGACACGGAAGATGTTCATGTGACTCTAACTGTTGAATCTCCAGTAGTGCAACAGCAAAGCTCTTCTGTTTCATCAGATTTGGTGTCAAAGTTCATTAATCCATCTCCAGATACAGGTATCGACTCAATCTTGAATCCAAACATTCAATGAGATACACTTTTCAATGTATCAGCTTCCGTTACTGCTGTGACACCTTCTACTGTCACTATAAGTCCTCAACCTCCTGTTCTAATCATTCAAACTGTTCAACAAACACCAGATTCTACAACAACAAAACCTAATCCAACAACGACTTTGCCAGAAATCCCCAACTTTGCATCCCTATTTGGTTTTGAACAAAGGGTATCCGCATTGGAAACTAAAATGTCTGAGTTCAAGCAAACTAGTCAATTTGCTGATGCTGGCTCCTCTATTCTAGGCATTGTTGATAACTACCTTGCTTCTAAGATGAAAGATGATGTGGATGTGACTATTCAACTATAATCAAACAAGCTCAGAGAAGAAGCTCAAGCTGAGAATAAAGAATTTCTTAGTCAAATAGACTCCAACATAAAGGTCATAATAAAGGATCAAGTTAAAGATCAAGTATCCAAGATCTTGCCAAAAGTTGAGAAGTATGTCACCGAATCTCTGGGAGCTAAAGTGTTGGTTAGATTAGCCAATCAACCTCAGTCATCTTACGCAGTAGCAGCTTCTCTCTTAGAATTTGAGTTAAAGAAAATTCTCATCGACAAAATAAAAGAAAACAAATCAATGAACAAATCAGACATTTAGAAGAATCTCTATAATGCATTGATCGATTCATACAACTCAGACAAAGACCTCTTTACTTCATACGGTGATGTTATCACACTTAAGAGAGGACGAGAAGATCAAGACAAGAATGAAGACCCCTCTACTGGATCAAATAGAGGGTCGAAGAGAAGGAGATCAGGCAAAGAAGCTGAATCATCCAAAGAACCGACACATAAGGAGTCCAAGTCCACAAGTTCTTCTAAAGGTACATCCAGATCTCGACCAAGATCTTTAGGCAAGTCTGCTCACACAAGGGAGCATGGTCAAAAGGTTGATGATTTAGAAGAACAATCACATCAAGAGTTTAACACAGGAAATGATGATGTATCGCCTGCAAAAGAGGTACAAGATATTGATGAACGACAGTGGAATCCATCAAGCTCTCCAACTCCTAATTGTAAATGGCACAAAACAAAGACTGTTGATGACCGGCCTCCTCAAACATGGATGACTTAGTTGGCTCAAGCTTTAGGCACACAATCTTTGTTTAATGAGTTTCTGGCAACTCCCATCGACTTCTCTGCTTTCATAATGAACTGGCTCAAGATTAACAATCTAACTCAAGATGTGTTCACTAGCTTAACCTATGATTTCATGAAAGGCACGTGCAAGAGTGTAGTGGAATTGGAGTATCACTTGGAAGAAGTCTTCAAAGCTACCAATGATCAGTTAAACTGGCATAATCCTGAAGGAAGGTCGTATCCTCATGATCTCAGGAAGCCCATACCCTTAATTCCAAATGCACGAGGTCGTCAAGTTATCCCTTTCGATCACTTCATCAACAACGATCTTGAATATTTGAAAGGAGGGAGCTTATGTCAAAAATACACCACTTCTATTACAAAGATAAAGGTTGCTGATTATGGAAAAGTTAAATGGATTGAAGACAAGGTTCCTGGAAGAATATAGAGTCCAGTAAGAGTTGTTTACGACAAGCATGCTTACTAGGGAACATATCACTAGGGGCCAAAACGTCAAAAATTTTATGGATATTCTACCAACATGGAAACTACAAAAGATATCTACTCAAGACACATGATTATTGTAGTAACAAGTCTCAAGATCAGGAAGTTTTTTGGCTATAGTCATCTGGAAGATATTATTGTTCGAAGACAGGATGATCAGCTATACAAGTTTAGAGAAGGCGACTTCAAAAGACTTTATTAACAAGACATTAAAGACATGTTACTTCTCTTAGTTCAAGGTAAGCTGACCAACCTCAATTTGGATGAACGATTTGCACTGAATGTGGCTTTATGAATGTACATTAGACGTATTGGCATTCAAGAACGCGTGGAAGATCTATAATTGGGAGTCAAAAGCTACCAGAAGAAGATCAACCTCTCAAGGCCAGACACATACCATTCTGATCTTAGAAAAATGACTCCATACACCGCTCATCATGATATCCAAGGCATTATCTATCAAGATGACATGGACAAAAATCGTCTGATGCGCACTGAGGAACTTCACAAGTTCAGTGATGGCACACTAAACTATGTTCGTACTACTCTCAATGATATTGCCATCAGGATTCTGATGGAGTACTTGCCAAAGAGAAAGTGGAGTAAACAAGACAAGCAAAGAGCTTGAGTGATGATTAATGCCATTGATAAGAAGCTCAGAGATAGAAGGTTGATGCGAAGCTTGGAGAAGTTCGTTGGTGGAAGACCATACAGGGGAGACCTTCGACTGCTGGAAAGGACCATATGATTTATCATATGATGTCCTCATCATAACAGGTCAAACCTCGTAAATAATAATAACTTGTGGATTTGTATTATATTTAGTATAGACTTAATGGTGTTAATAAGAGGGTTGGTACAAAATTTTCAAGAATTTCTTAGTAATTCAAACTTTTCTAAATTATTGTATCAGCACTGTCTTATATACCCTCCAAAATTAATGGGGGAGTATTTAAAATGTTTTCTCTATAAATTTAGATATTGTGTAACATTTTATCCCCAAACGTTTAATCAATTGATATCCAAAATATCAAGGGATTAACATTTTGGATAAGGGGAGAAAATGTGATTAAACTGAATCTAACTTGTATTGAAATGTGATCATATAAAATGGACTCAATGCACTCCACACTTAGCATGTACTACGATTACAATACACATGTTAAGGGGGAGCTTTTAGTGATGATGAAAAACTCTCAAAGTGTAAATCTTTTGATATTTATATCAAACACTTTGATTAAACTTTTCAATGATTTTGGTTTTAATTATGATGGAATACCCAAAAGACTGACCATGTACTTAAATTTATGAAGTTATAAGGTGGTTAGGCATAGGAATTCAAATCCTATGATCCAGCTAGAACTGGAGAGATCTACACAGGGATATCCACTAGATAGTGTAGAAGTCCTTTGGTATGATACAAAAGGAGAAAAAGTGAGAATCAAGAATAAAGCCGACTGAGATGAAGCTAACACTGGAATAAACCTAACAAGGTGTTAGTTATGAAGTCTCAATAAGCATTGAAGGATTTGAAGAATGAAAAAGAAATGTAAGGATAAAGGGTGAAAAGAAAGAAGCCCTTCATACACTTAGGCAGAAACTGAGTCAATACATAAACTGTCGGAAACATTAAGTTGTTGTCTGACATTGAAGACAGTCATGGACCCAGTGACGCTATGCACAACCCTCCCTAGCCACTCAAGGTCTCTCAACAGACTCTTGTTTCATTTCTCATAGAGATTACATGCATTTCTATCAACTCTCTCACTCCAAGTTAGTTGATATTGAAAAGGTGGCAGTCTGCTCCAGCCTCCGATCACTAAAAAAAAAGTGCACTATTGAGTCTAGAGCCAAAATAGATCATCTATAAATCTCATTAGGACACTTGTCAAAATTATGCTTGCTATCTCATACAATATGAATAACGAGAAATATATATAAAGAGTCCTACGCATTATCCTTGTGATTTTGCTAGAACATCCGAGTGATATTTGAATATTCACAATCAAGATGGAAATCCTGCTTGAGCCAACATCAAACAAGCTCATGGTAGGTGACTTGAGTGATTCTATATGAATCAAACTTGTGACAACTGGAAAGAAACAATGGTGTGATTCTATAAGAATCAAACTTGTTCCAGTAATTGAATTGAAGATTGATGATGAACTTTTGAAATGATTAACACTCTCGATGTGTCACAAAACCACTTTAGAAAGTGACACGTCGATTGATTTTCAAATCAATTTTTCTATTTTCAATCGGTGAGACAGTAACTCACTGGTTCACTCTTATTGTGCTGTCTGCTTTGTGAACGTTCTGGTCAATTGAGAACATGTGATGTTGAATGGACATCTAATAATATTGTGGGTTAGAAAAAGTCTATACTTCAGCTAGAAATCTTGTCAAGGAGATTCTTCTTAAATTGAATCTACCTGATCACAGGTCGATCCTCACGGATTCGAATGTTACTCCAACCAAACACGGGCGAATGACAAAGCCATATTCGTCCCCTCGCTTTATTGCTAACTGTTTTAATGCATGAACTTAAAGATGGAGGTAAAGGTACATGATTCTAGCTGACTCACAAGATTCATAGCCACATGCTCATACCCGACCAACAAACATAAAGACATTATGAAAGCTCAAGTACATGTTTCAGGAATTCCGCTACTCTAATACCGTACGTCTTTCTTGAAGTGATGACGTATTAAAGTTAAAGAATTTCAAAGAAGTTTTCGTCACTCTGATACCAAACATCTTTCTCGAAGTGACAAAGTGTTATAGTTAAAGAACTCAAGCGAAAGATGATTTTAATTAATGCTTTTTTTTCAAGTTAACTATCAAGAAAAGTATGAGCATGTCTTGTCCGAAGTACAAGTTTCATAGATGGAAAGTTTATAAGATTGCAAACGAGGATTTCTGCTTGGTTGATGATTCAAGGTGTTCAAGAACAATTTTACATTCAAGGTCAGCTTTAAAGGAACAATCTCAAGCCTAAAGTCAAAGATCACTAAACATATCACAAGTTAATGATTGAAGTTAAAGACTACGAGCTCAAGACTAAAGTTAAAGCATAGTATGTTAGGTTTAAGTTTTTGTCAAATGGAGTGACCTCCCTTATGGGGAGATTGTTAGGAACACGAAAGTGTCGGTCACTTCCATAGATAATTATAGTTAGCTCGTTAAGTTAATTTTTTGAAACTTACTAGGCTAGTAGCTAATGCCATTATGGACTAAACCCATGAAGGCCCAAGGCCCATGTTACAAAATGGGTGGGGGGGGGGGGGGGTAAATAAAGAATGTAAAAACAAGTAAGTCAGGATGTTAAGTATAAATAGTATGTTTAAGAAGTAAACGGGGGTAAAAAGTAAGTAAGACGTAATCGTGAGGGTAATAAGTCTAAGTAAGGTAAAGTAGTGGGGGTTGTAAAAGAAGTTAAGAACTCAATAAATAAGTAAAGTTAATATAAAAGTTGGGGAATGGGGTAATAGTAAGAGTTATTAAGTAAGTTGGGTTGGGTGGTGGGCGGGGGTATTAAAGTAAGCAAGTATACAAGTATAGGTAAGTTAGTATTAATGGGGTAAAGTATAGTAAGTATAAAGTAATATCAGGGGTGTTAAAGAGTAAGAAGGGGGTAAAGTAGTAGTAAGTAACCCCCTCGCTCCCCCTCCCCCCTGGTATAGTATTTCTCCCCCCCACTCCACCCCCAAGTAAAAATCCGCCAGTTAAAGAAGTGTGAAAATGGGTAATGTAAGTTTATAGTTAAGAATGTAGTAGTAGTTAGTAGTAATGTATGGGTGGGAGGGGGGTGTAATAAGTATTTTTGGGGTGTGGGTAATAAGGGTTAAAGACGTCATGTTTTTGTAAGTATAAAGTACAAAGAAGGTATAAGTATTTTATACACCTCTCCATGCTTGGTGTGGTGGTTGGGTTTTTGTTCATTTTTTCACACATTAATAAATTTTACCTTATGTTTACTTTCTCTCTCTAAGTGTTCATCCAACCGTCTCTCTCACTAAAATAACCTCTCTTTACCTCTCATCAAGTATGTTATGTGATTAGTCTTCAAAAACTGAAGGATATTGTTGTAGTTAGGAAATTTCCTGAGGTATTTCCTAATGACCTATCAGGATTACCACCTTCCTGAGAATTCGAGTTTTGTATCGACTTAATCCCTGGAGCAATGTCGGTCGCAAAGTCTCTCTATCATTTGGCGCCCTTTGAAATGGAGGAGTTATCGAGTCAAATTAGAGAACTCTAGGACAAGGGTTTCATCCGACCAAGTTTATCGCCATGGGGAGCATCAGCATTATTCATCAAGAAGAAGGATAGTTCTTTTAGGATGTGTATCGACTATGGAGAGTTGAATAAGTTAACCATCAAGAATCTTTATCCCCTCCCTATGATAGATGACCTATTCGATCAACTACAAGGATCACAATATTTCTCTAAGATAGACCTTTGGTCCGGATACCATCAGTTGAGAGTTTACAAGGATGACATTCCAAAGACTACATTTAGAACTCGATATGGGCATTTTGAGTTCACAGTAATGCCCTTTGGTTTGACAAATTCACCAGCGGTATTCATGGACTTGATAAACCGAGTGTGTAGACCTTACCTAGACAAGTTTATGATAGTGTTCATAGATGATATATTGATCTACTCTAAGACAAAGGAAGAGCATGAAACGCATCGGGTTAATCTTAGAACTGCTTAAGAAGGATAAACTATACGCAAAATTCTCTAAATGTGAATTCTGGTTGCAAGAAGTACAGTTCCTTGGGTATGTGATTAACGGTGATGGTATACATGCAGACCTCAGTAAGATTGAAGCTGTTAAGAATTGGGAAGCCCCTACAACTCCATCCGAAGTTCGTTCATTCTTAGGTTTAGCAGGATATTACTGTTGATTCATTGATATTTCTCCAAGTTTGCTAAACCACTTACCATCTTGACTCAGAAGAATAAGACCTATGATTGGGGTGAGGAATATGAGGAGGCATTTTAGATCTTGAAAGATAAGTTATGTAATGCACCTGTTCTAGCTCTCCTCGATGGACCAGAAGACTTTGTAGTATACTGCGATGTGTCAGGTCTAAGACTAGGTAATGTATTAATGTAGAGGGGTAAGGTGATAGCATATGCCTCTAGAAAGTTGAAGATTCATGAGAAGAATTACACCACCCATGATTTAGAATTGGGTGCAGTGGTATTTGCCCTTAAGATCTGGAGATACTACTTTTATGGGATGAAGAGCGTCATATACACCAACCACAAGAGTCTCCAGCACATCTTTAATCAAAAGGAACTGAATATGCGTCAACGTCGTTGGATAGAGCTATTCAGCAACTATGA
>BQNB010158850.1:2715-14981 GCA_026074375.1 Tanacetum coccineum | reverse complement strand
TTTAGGGGTTATCCTTTTTATTTCATCCGCAACAACTCAACTACAAGTCCAGAGACGGAGGCTTTATTTAGATAACCCCGGAGTTGAAATTTGGCTTTATACTTATTATTATTGCAACATTATTAAACCCTCGACCTTTTAGAAGGCTGCAACATCAGTTGTGAGCCGGCAAGATGCAGCAAACTTTTATCGGTCTCGGATTATTACTATGTGCCTTATTTAGAAGACTGCAACATCGGTTGTGAGCCGACAAGATGCAGTAAACTTTTATTAGCCCACAGTTTATAATTATTACTCATTTTTTTTCTTTTTTTTCTTTTTTTTTACTTTATATTACCAAGATTTAGAGAAAAATTCTTTTTAGAAAATTTAAGTATAAATTTAAACTAAAATTATTGATATCATCCATACTTCAAAAATTGTTGATTTAAGTTTAATTTTCGAAAAGAGCACGTATTATTAGTCCGGTTAGAAGCTTATGGGAGAAAAAGCCACAAACTACACTTATGAGCTCTTAAGATTTCCAACTAATCATTGTTTAGCATCTAACTCATAATTAACTCTATCATTTCTCGTTCTTCGTAAATTTAAAATCTTTAATAAAAAGATCCGCGAATGCTTAGTCAAATAAACTAGCTTAGTCAAGTTTATAACGGTTAAGGGGTAAAGCTAAGAGCTCAACATGCTCGGTCGAGTCAAAATTTATTCTTATTCTACCCAGCAGGAAAGTCAAACAATGTGACAAAACACTTATTTTATTTTTGAAAATTTTTAAATTTTTTCATTTTTTAGTATTTTAGTGATAAAAACGGGATTACGTGAAAACAACGACTGCAGGCATAATCAAATCGATAGATCCCCCCATACTAGAACTGAACATTGTCCTTACTAATTTCAAGGCATATTCGAACTATTAAGGGGTCTCTATGCAAATCTAAAGCCGTTTATGAATTATGCTAATAGATAAACGATAATCAATAAGATCTAGGATGTCGAATTCCCATAAACATGCGAAGGATCGAAGATCGAGTGAACGATGGACAAAACCACGAGCACGAGAGTCTTCATAATCCGAGCAATCCTAGACATAAACACAAAACACGAAACACGAGAAAGGAAGAGGCGAGCCTCCTCACATCACACTTATTAATTAACATACTATTACTAGGGATAAGCATGGGTTGCCTCCTATGAAGCGCTTATTTTTGTTAACCAAGTCATGAGCCTGACTCGCCCTCGAATTTAATGGTCCATGGGGAAAGTTTGGAGATCCGGGAAAACCATCGGTGGTATGTCCCTTCCAAAGTAGTGTTTTAAGTCTATGACCATTCACCTTGAAGTTTGGTCCATCGGTTTGAGATAACTCGACGGCACCATAAGGGAAAACTTGAGCAACGGTGAGTGGTCCGGTCCAACGGGTTTTAAGCTTGCCCAAGAAAATCTTTAATCGAGAATTGAAATGAAGAACTCGATCACCAACGTTGAAAACGCGGTTCTTAATCTTTGAGTCATGAATCTTCTTCGTTTTCTCTTTGTAGATTAAAGAGTTCTCGTAAGCTTGATCCCGGAGTTCATTAAATTTATTTATTTGAACTTTCTGGCGATCACCTATGGTCTTAAGGTCAAAATTACAATGTTTCAAGGCCCAATAGGCCTTATGTTCAAGCTTGATAGGAAGATGGCAAGCCTTTCCGTACACGATCTTAAAGGAGTACACCCAATGGGTGTCTTGAATGCGGTACGAAAGGCCCATAATGCATCATCTAACTTATCAGACCATGAAGCACGGTTTTCACCTACGGTCCTTTCTAAAATACGTTTCAAACTACGATTTGAAACCTCCACTTGTCCAATCGTTTGTGGATGATATGCGGTAGAAAGATGGTGGGTAACTCCATACTTAAGCATGACCTTCGCGAATTGGTCATTGCTAAAATGAGTACCGCGATCACTAATTATAGCACGAGGAGTTCCAAATCGGGCAAAAAGAGATTTCAAAAATTTAACAACAACTCGAGCATCATTAGTGGGGAGCGCTTTTGCTTCAATCCATTTAGACAAATAGTCGACGGATACGAGAATGTACTTGTTCCCTCGAGAAGACAGGAACGGTCCCATAAAATCGATGCCCCACACATCAAAGATCTCGCATACTTGAATTGCATTTTGGGGCATTTCATCCTTTTTCGAGATTTTTCCTAGACGTTGACAAGCGTCACACCGTGTGACCAAGTCATGGGCATCTCGGTAAATAGTCGGCCAATAGAAACCAGAATAAAATACCTTTTTAGCGATGTAGTTCGCACTATGATGTCCCCCGGTGGGTCCATTATGGCAAGCCGTGAGAATATCAATGGCTTCTTGGCCGTGAACACATCGTCTAATCATTTGATCCGCACAAATCCTAAACAAGTAGGGGTCGTCCCAAAAATAATGCTTAACATCCTTAAAGAATTTTTTCTTTTGTTAGGATGACATCCCTTTAACAATAAAATTCCTCGCATGGTAATTTGCAATGTCGGCAAACCATGGGGTACTAGAATCACCACGAAAAGATATCATTCCAAGGGTCTCGAGAGGAAATGTTTCATTAATTTCCTTTTTCTCAAGATCACCTTGATGAGGGTTCTCTAATCTAGACAAATGGTCGGCCGCGAGATTCTCCGCTCCTTTTTTATCACGAATAATGACATCAAATTCTTGGAGTAGGAGAATCCACCGGAGCAATCTCGGCTTAGCATCTTGTTTAGCAAGAAGATACTTAAGAGCCGAGTGGTCCGTATACACTATGGTCTTTGATAAGACTAAGTAAGGCCAGAATTTCTCGAAAGCATATACTACGGCTAATAATTCTTTTTCCGTAGTAGTGTAATGTGCTTGAGCATCCGTCATGGTCTTACTAGCATAGTGTATAGGCTGAAAATGTTTGGTCTTACGTTGCCCCAAGACTGCACCTACCGCGTAATCACTAGCGTCGCACATAATTTCAAATGGTAGGTCCCAATCGGGGGCAACTAAAATCGGGGCTTCGGTTAACTTCTTAAGTATATTAAACGATTCAATACATTCTTTCAAGAAAATAAACGGAGTTTCTTTTTCGAGAAGATGGATCATCGATCGGGCGATTTTAGAAATCTTGAATAGATCGACGATAGAACCCGGCGTGACCTAAAAAACTTCGAACGCCTTTGACGGAAGTCGGATGAGGGAGTTTAGCTATAACATCAACTTTAGCTTTGTCGACCTCAATCCCGGACTTTGAAATCTTATGTCCTAGAACAATGCCTTCTTTTACCATAAAATGACATTTCTCCCAATTTAGAACTAAATTAGTTTCTTCGCACCGTTTTAGCATTTTGTCTAAATGGGAGAGGCATGATGAGAAAGAATCCCCGAAGACTGAGAAATCGTCCATAAAGACTTCCATTGTTTCCTCGATCATGTCGTGGAAAATGGCCATCATGCACCTTTGGAACGTGCCCGAAGCATTACATAAACCAAAAGGCATACGTCGGTAGGCAAACGTCCCATAAGGGCAAGTAAAGGTAGTCTTCTCTTGGTCTTGCGGGTCAATGGGAATTTGAAAATATCCAGAAAATCCATCTAAAAAGCAATAGTATTCATTTCCCGCTAATCGTTCTAGCATTTAGTCCATAAAAGGCAACGAGAAATGATCTTTTCGAGTCGCATCATTAAGCTTACGATAATCTATATAAACACGCCATCCGGTAACTAGTCTTGTAGGAATCAACTCATAATCTTCATTTCCAACTACGGTCATACCACCCTTCTGAGGCATACAATGAACGGGGCTCACCCACGAACTATCGGAGATAGGTTAAATCAATCTGGCATCAAGGAGTTTGACAACTTCCTTTTTGATAACCTGGTGAATTTTCGGATTTACCCTTCTTTGATGTTGAATCGCCGGTTTGAAATCGTCTTCCATTAAGATCTTATGACTACAAAAACTAGGGTCGATACCCTTAATGTCGGAAATTTTCTATGCGATGGCCCGTTTGTGTGACTTAAGAACTTTTAAAAGGGCTGCTTTTTCTTCATCTTTTAATTCTTTAGAAATTATGACGGGTAATTTATCGGTTCCTTCTAAAAACGCATATTCAAGATGAGACGGTAAATCCTTGAGCTCAAGCTCTAGAGGATCATCAATAGAAGATTTAATCGTTTTAAGTTCCTCCAAAATGAAGTTCCTTCGGAGGGAGAGGAGATTATGGATCATCATTTAACAACTTCTCTAGTAGAAGAAGGTCTCCCTCCAGATCAAAGTCGGCGTCATCAATTCCCTGTGGAATTGAATCATTTGTAAGACAAGCTTCAATTTCTTCCAAAATGAAGTCACCTCCTTCAAAAGGAGTGAGAGAGGGGAAAAAGTAGAAAGGATAGGATCTAAAGAAGGAGTGAGATTGCCACTTTTAGAACTATCTGAAAAACCGAGCACTTCTTGAGCATACTCCTCACATGAAACGTCGATGACATCGATTCGATTAACCGATTTAACATTATTGTAGGAGTATCTCGAAGTTTGACCAACTTTAAAGGTTATGGATTCATCATCAACTCGGAGAGTTAATTCTTCACCGTAAACATCAATCAAAGCATGTGCCGTCCTCAAAAAGGGTCTCCCGAGAATAAAGGGAACCCGAGGATCAACAACATAATCAACGACTACGAAGTCGGCCGGAAAATGGAACTTTCCTACTTTAACAAAGACATCTTCGGCAATACCGGATGGACTAGTAGTCGATCAGTCTGCAAGTTCAAGAATCAATTGAGTAGGAGTAAGTTCGGGGAGTGAGAGCTTCTTCCATATGGAAAGAGGCATCAAGTTGATGCTTGCACCAAGATCAGCCAAGGCTAAGCATTCAACTATCTTCGGAAAATCGCATGGAATAAGAAACTTGTCGGGGTCTCCAAGTTTATCGGGCAACTTTTTTAGGATGACCTCCGAACAATTCTCATTCACCGGTTTTGGGTAAGTCAAACAATTTTTCTTTGTTATTAAGGATACATTTAAACATTGAAGCAAATTTCAGCATATGTAGAAGATCATCCGCGAAACTGATCTCGAAATGTAATTCCCGAAAGATTTCAACAAACTTTGAAGCTAGATTATCATCTTTTTCACGGAGCTTTTGTTTGTTGGCTCTCGAAGGATAAGGTATAGACGGTTTAGGTTTAGGAGCAACAATGGGCTCATCAAATGGAGCTTGAATTTGGACTACCAGAGGTTGAATGTTTTCGGTACTCGGTTGTACCGTATCCTTTGTTCCTAGGCTACCATTCTTCCACACTTGGGAAGAGGTGGAATTGGAGGTCTATCATAAGAAATACCACTTTGGGTGGTGATTGCTTTCAAGTCACCTCTTGGGTTAGCAACGGTGTTGCTAGGAAGTGAACCCGTACCCGAAGAAGAAGCAGTATTCATTTGGAAAAAACTAGCCATCATATTCTTAAGCTCATTGGTTTGATTTGACATTGAAGTTTGTATTGAAGTTTTCATTTCATTTCTCAATTCATTTTTCACATTATTTTATTTGATTTTTACATTGCTTTCATATTAGGATCATTTATCTTTTTGTTAATTTGACAATTCAATTCGAGGAGTAAATCGTGTTTGCTGTATCGGTGCATTGCATAATTCAGATGTCTATTGATAATTACTGTGTTTTGATTGTAACTGATTGTACCGGTTTGATTATTTTTGCATCATTCGGTTAGCAAAACCTGTGTGGTTGAATTGTTAGCTACGCTTGAGGTCGGTATACGGTATTTCCATGATTATGTTTATTGCGGCTGCTGAAACATTTCCTTGAATATTATTCTTGATTTTCCGAAAAACGTTGCCATCGATGGCTAAGACATTGGTGTATGGATGCCGGACCACAACAAGTAAAATAAATTCTCAATGCTTTCACGGAAGAGGGAGGAGAAGTTTTCTAGATGAAGCATAGCCTTAACGACCGTCTGATAAGAGCGGCAATCTCGGGGAATTAAGGGTAGATGAAGAGGGCATCTTCGTAATCTCTTTGATACAATTCGGTTTTGTTCTTGAGTTGGGAACTTTTGACTTGTTTTCATTAATTGTCAAAGCATCTCAGAGGACTTTTAATATAAGATTACCACGAGTGCGGCATTCAAGAATCTTGATCGGTTGGGGTTAAAGCATTGTAGACAGGAATCAAGTTGATGCAATACTCCATAAAAACCGTATTGAGGGCATGCCACAGGGAGTTCCTTGAAAAGGGTCTCATGCCTAACTAATATTGATTAATCAATAACATTGTTGAAAATTCGTATTTTTCATTCTGGAGATTTTGTAGTTTTTGAAGTGAGGAAAAGAAGTGGTTATAAAATTGGAATCAAAGATCTTACCAAGTAAGAATAGTAACTGAGGGGGTTCTTGTTCGAGCCAAATACGGGCTGCCCCCTCGATAGAAAATGCGAATAATTCATAAGCTTATGGCGATTTAGCACATTACTATACTTAATCGTGGAAGTAATCTTGTTAAACCAACGAATGTGAGCATGTGGATCTTCTTTCTCAAATCCATAAAATTGTTTTGATGTTACAAGATTTAGAAGACCATGTTTAAGCTTAAATTTTCTCCGCGAGAATAGCGGGAATAACAATAGCATCTCCGTAACCCTCGGTGGGTGCTTGGAGTAATTCCGCCATAGTACGTTGATCGGCCATCGAAATACGGGACTCTCTTCAGAGAAACGGGTTAGACTCTTTGCTTTAAAACGTCTACGATTAGACGTTTACGGGTGAGTCGTTGAAGATTCGGCATTAAATTTGTGAAGTAGCGAGTGCGCATGCCAACTAAAAATAAAATAAGAGAAATAAAAGTAAAAAATATGTTTGTAACCGATAAGTCAAACGAGTGTACGGTAGCTCTCTAGAAAACGCACAAAGAAGCGGAGGAGCGGGTAAACGCGAAGCGTTTTAAAAACCTTCTCCTTTCGGGTCAAAGATCGTCGGATCAACCCTCCTTATACCTCTCTTATAGTTTGTAATCTAACGGTGAGCCGAATTCACAAGTGACACAACGGTTGATTTTTGTTGTTTTTCAATTTTTTTTGGTTTTTAAATACTTAGGAAAGTATTTTTGGGTGTTTCTATAAATTCTATCGAAAATAAATCGAGAAAATAAAATGTTTTTTGTATTTTTTTTTTTAGTTTCAAAAGAAAACGATAAATTCACGAGGAAGGGTCTTCAAATACTAATCTTCAAACGTAAACACGATAATTGCACACACTTCTTCGGCAGCGGCGCCAAAAATTTGATAATCTTTTAATTATATATATACATATAATAATTACTTAATACATGTATAGTATATAACAAAAATAATCAAATAATAAGAGTAAGTATTCCGAAAGGTTTTTTTTAGAAAATTACTTTTAACCAAAGTAAATTCAAAACCCTCCCGAGTCGTATCCCGACGAGGCGTGAATTAAGAATCGTGATTAAATTTGTGATCGCGTGATTTGAATGATCAAAGATTTGGTTTTGATTCTATTTTTACTATAAATGTAAAATACAAATAAAAGGCTAGCTTATTAAAAACGAAACTTTAAGGTTAGGACACACCCGAAAACGATAACGGGTTCCTAAACTCGAGCCGTAAATACCTAAATTACCAAAATTTAATCCTAAAAAATGAAAATTTAATTTTTAAAGGTCCTAAATGATTAAAAATAATTTTAGAAAAAAGAATTATATTTTTTGACTTTTATTTTATTTATTATGAATTAAAAACTCTTTTATATAAAATATTATAAAACATATATATACTAATTTTAGTTAAATATTGAAAAAATAGATAAGTCTTTGAACCTGTTTAGAATCTAGGAAAACAAAAAGACACCGAACAGCTTATCGCAAATAGTGAAAATTCAAGCGCAAAAGGTTTGTAGGCAAAAAGGGAATAAACCCCATTAAATACACCATGTGGCTAAGGAATCTTATGTAAAGAAAATGGGTCAGATGAAGTGTAGGTGTGTGTTAAAGTGTTGGTAGAGTTAAGGTAGAGGTCTCGGGTTCAACCCTTAAGACTTCCCTTAATTTCTAATATTTTTATTTTGCAAAAGTTTTTAATGAAAAACCTTTTGAACTTGAAAATAAGCAACTTTTTTGAAATGACTTTTTATAAAAACTTAAAAATAAGCTAGAAATTAGCTGAAAAAGGTGGCAGATTCACTTTAAAGCTTAAAAGCTTTAACACTCAACTGTTTTGACACATAAACCTTAATAAGCTCACACTTAGTCCAAATAAGCTACTAAAGGCTTAATCCACACTTATTAAGCAAACCTAAACCCAGAATAAGCAATTCCAATAAGCCATAAGCTCAGAAATCCAAATTAGCTTTTTAACTAAAAAAAACTAAAAACAGTCTAATGAGGCAACTTTAAGCTAATTTTTAAGGTACTATATCATTAAGCTAATGTCTAAAAGCTAAAAATAGATAGAGCTAGTACTACTAATAATAAGAAAAAGCAAAATTCAAGCAAAAGCTAGAAAAAGACTTATGAAAAAGGTAGTTTAACTAGAACTAGGTTTTTGGTTTTTTATCAAGTTTTAGAAAAGACTAAATGGCTTTTTCAGCCCTAAATTTAAGCTAGTAAAAGAAAGCTAATTTCAAAAACAAGCTCAAACAGATTGAGCTTATAGCACCAATGAGCTGTGCTATGATAAAATCTGATTCTATACAAACTTATACTATCTAATTTGAAGATCAATAAGTGATGTTCAAACCTTTTAGTAAAACTATAAACTAATACTCTGGCCAGTTTAAACCAAAAATAAAAAATAACAATACACAACCAATTAGACTTTGTTTCTTAAGCATATTATGACCAAAAATGAAGTATGAAAAATACCTTAAACAACTAAGAACCAAATCCTAACTTTAAGCAGTTTAGAGATTTCAAACCACAGATTTTAAAAACTGATAAATAACCTTTAAACTAAATTTTAAAACTTTTAAAAATCTTCTTGAAACTGATTTAAACAATTAAAAAGACTTGACAAAGTTGGATTTTAAAACACAAATGAGCTCAAACAACATTAACTTAGGTTAATGCTGCTTGGTCATATCAACCTTTAAAAAACATAAAATTACGTTTTTAGCTAAATAAACTTAGAAAACTTATAAAAACTGATAACAGGTTAAATCTATGGTTAAAATAAGCACATAATAAGCAATTTGAAAATAATGTTAATCAATTAAAATAATAGCAAACCAGATTAAAGCAACTTTAAGCTAAATAAGACAGTTTATACGAAAAGTTTAAACTAATGAGATATAAACAAACAATAAGCACTAAATATTAATAAAAGACAATAATAAGCATAAATAAGCAGTTCTAAACAGTAAATAAGCACTACATAAGCAATAAGCAGATTTAAGCTAAAATAAGAAAAAGAGAAGAGTACCTTGCCCTTTGCTCTAAACAAGGGCAAATAAGCTCTCAAGGAGCTGATCTACAAGCTCCAGCCCTATTTTAGATAAGCTAGTAAAACCTTAAGCCCATTCCTTGTTAGGGCTTATCATCCAAAAAAGCTTGAACATTATTTTGAGTAAAATACTGCTTAAACATATAAGATATGGAAGCTATATTGCTTAAGTAAACAGCTTAAGTAAAATATAACAAGAGCTTAACAAAACATTTTCAAAACATAAGATGCATTAACATAAAAACAGAATTTTAACATAAAAACTCAAACTTTCATTAAACTTTTAAAAATATTACATACTTGAATAGGAAAGTTCATAAGCTAACTAATATAAATTGTAAATTACAGAAGAAAAAAAGATGCCTATGTCCTCATATTTATAGATGAAGGAGAATGTTCTAGATCTTGGACCTGTGCTTCTTCTGTGAGATGGATGAGAGTGCTCTCCAAGCAATTCAATCTTAGCCCTTAAATCCTCTTTGTGCTTCTTTGAGCTCCATCATAACCCTTGATTTCATCTTGTCCAATCAGCCTTCAAGGGATTGCCAAGGTGTCTTGTCATCTTGTGGGGGTGGGTTTGAGTGGGGTGTAAGTGTTTTGTCGGGTTGCAAGGCATCACGTGAAGGGGAGAATGATTAGTGATTCTTAGTGGGTGTTGTGGATTTGTTTATAATTGTTTGTTTTTGAGATAACGGCTGTTAAGGTTAAAAAAGTTGTAGGGACTAACGGTGTAAAGGTTAAGGACTAGGGGTGAAAAGGTTTAGGACTAAAAATGAAAAGGTATATAACTGGATTAGGTTAAGTGTTTTGGGCTTATGGATTAGGCTGGTTAAGAATTGTTTTGGATTAGGGCTTTTTTATCATATAAGGTTTATATATAAAGGCTTAATGGGCTGGCCTGGCCCATTAAATGGGTGCGGGTTGGCCCATTTAAGATGCACACGTCTTCGGCTTCGACTTTTTACGTTCTTTTCAATCCCGTGCTTGGTTTTGTTTGTTTTGGCTTTGTTTTTGTCCTTTAGTGAATATCCGTTACCTGCACATCATAAATCACAAAACACACCTATATTTGGCATTTTATGTTTGTTTTTTAGTCATTTAGGCTCGTTTTTATAGGTAAAAGGTATGTGTAATTAAGCACATACCAGTGGCACCAGTACCTTAGGTTTGAGGGATTATAGTACACTGATGCTGATATCACAGATTTTGAGACGAGGTTGGGTAAGATACATGGGAGAGAGGTACATAGGGTTTAGGTTTTCGATTTTGGGGGATTGACTGATCTGATAGCTGAGGGGTTGAGCGGTAGGATGCTGATGGAGTACAAAGATGCTCAGGGACAAGGTGTGTTTATTAGCCGAGCTTAGAGGCGGCTATTTGAGATTCGAGGCTCGTTGGTACACGAGTTCATTTTGGAGTTCTTTATTACATTTAGGTTTGGAGAGGCGGTGCTTGATTTGGATACAGCTAGGGCTTTACAGTTTTAGTTAGGTGGAGTTAGGTGTCGCATGAGCTGGAGGCATTTTATTTTGGCCTTGGGATTACATACAACAGAGGAGATGGAGACTGTTGGGTTTGGTTTATACTAGGCAAAGAGTGGTAGGCGGATCTCCGACAAGGGAGATCTGAGCACTTATTGGAGAGAGATTTCTTCTAAGGGGGATTTTTTGGGTGCACCCCCTTCTTATAGTCATATTCGGGATCCCATGCTGAGGTTGTACCACGGATTAATTTCCTACAGCATTGCTGGGAGGAGTCAGACACCTGAGAAGGTGATCGTGACTGATTTGTTTTACTTGAGGGGGATGGATGTTGGTTCAGTCAACATCCCTTATCTTTTGGCTAGGTACTTAAGATTGCTTGCTTTGGGGAGGAAGCGCGGGGCTATGATATCTGGAGGGCAGTTTGTTGCTCGTCTAGCTGAGCATTTTGGGCTACTTACTGAGGAGAGACTCAAGGGACTGACTGTGATTCTGCGAGACCTCCTTGTTATTGATATGGCTAAGTTGGTGAGGATTTAGATTTGTGAGGAACTTGATGAAACTTAAGCTTGGGTAGCCCCGGGGCCAGAGAGGCAGCCTGATGCTGAGGCTGGTGCCTCAGTGGACGCTATGGGTGCTCCTGATATTGACGAGGGTGCTCAGGCTGTTCCAGCACCCACACAGGCTCCCAACTACCACTTGCTGCCGGACTAGCTTAGACTATGGCTCAGAGATTAGCGAGAGTGGAGGAGGAGGTGCATGATATTCGAGGGGCATTGGGCAAGCAGCGTGAGGTGATGGACGCTATGACCGGAGACCTCTCCAGATTAATTGTATGAGCAGCCGGAGGCATATCACAGCTACTAGACTCTGCTGGAGCTACCTATGTATGATATTCTAAGACCCATGTACCATATCAAAGACATAGGGTCAGATAGAGGATTGGGGAGGCCAGCACTTTAGCAACTCCACTTGACGAGGACCAGCCAGACCCCTAATCTCTTTCCCTTGTTATTATCACCATTCCTTTTGATTTCTATATGTGTACATTTATTTCATGTCGTTATGTATTTAAACTTGAAACCTGTTATCTTTTGATCTATATTATGATATGATGATTTTGATTTGTTTGTGCATGATAGAATCAAGCTTGGTAGTAAATTTAGCAATATAACTCATTGATTAATAGCGTACTCAAGAACCGTATTTGTTACATGAATGGAAGCTGGAGAGGAAAAGTGTTGAACCAAGTGAAGAATGAAGCTGGAAGGAAAAAGTCTAACTTAAAGACTAGCTAACACA
>BQNB010158849.1:0-14981 GCA_026074375.1 Tanacetum coccineum | reverse complement strand
CGCTGGATCAGACCGGGGGACGAAAAAAAGAAAATCGAGTAAAGATGCTGAGTCCTCCAGATATTCAAGGTCAAAGGAAAAGAAGTCTTCAAGCACCTCTAAAGACGCCTCCTAAACTCAACATAAGTCTTCCGGCAAGTCTGCCCATGCAAAGGAGCCAAGTCATACTGTTGAAGACTCAGGCATGCAACAAGATCAAGACTTCGTCACGGGAGACAATGATGAACAACCCGCTGACAAAGAGTTTACCAAATCTTACTGGTTTAAGAAACCTGAGCGACCTCCAACTCCTGATCCTGATTAGAGTAAGAGACAACAAGTTGACTTTTGACCTCCTCGGACCTGGATTAGTCAAGTTGCATGTGCTAAAGAACCTCCCACTTCATTTGATGAGCTCAATAATACTTCATTTTATCTCTCCGCATTTGTCATGAATCGGCTTAAAATTCCAAATCTGACTCAAGAAATTCTGGTTTGACCGACATTCAACCTGCTCAAAGGCACTTGCAAGAGTATTATGGAATTAGAGTACCATCTTGAAGAATGTTCCAAAGCAACAACTGAACAACTTGACTGGCATAACCTCTAAAACAAACCATATCCATTCGATCTCAGAAAGCCTCTTCCATTAATTCAAGATCATCGAGGACGCCAAATTATCCCTAAGGATTACTTCATTAATAAGGATCTGGAAAATCTGAAGGGTAAAGACTTAAGCAGACGTTACTCAACTTTAGTGACAAAGTGAAGGCTGCTAATTCTGAGCTTAAATGGATCAAAGACTTGGTTCTCAAAATGTGGAGTCCCGTGCAGGTGAAATATGATCAACATGCTTACTTGGGCACTTCACACTAGGGTCCCAAACCGCAAAGATTTTACGGATATGCAAGTAACCTGACTTCGTCCAAAGATGTTTACTCCTGAAGAAGAATCATTGCGGTAACCAGACTTAAAATCATGAAGATGTATGACTACTGTCACCTGGAAGAGATTGAAGTTCGTCGAGATGATCAGAAACTATATACGTTTAAAGAAGGTGATTTTAAGAGACTACGTCTACAAGACATTAAAGACATGTTACTTCTATTCGTTCAACAAAAGCTGACCAATCTCACCATCTACGAATGGTATGATTTGAATGTGGCATTACGTATGTACACCAGACGTATTGTCATTCAAAGGTGGGTGGAAGATCTTCAATTAGGTGTCAAAAGTTACCAAAAGAAGCTCAACCTCACTAAACCCGACACATACAGATCGAATCTCAGGAACAAAACCGCATACACTTCATACTCAGACCCTCATGGAATAATATATGTGGATCAGTTCAAGAGAAAAAGATTGATGCGGACTGATGAACTCCATAAGTTCAGTAATGGTATGCTCAATAAAGTTCGGACTGCTCTTCACGACATTGCTGCAGGAATAAGAATGGAATACCTGCCGATGAGGAAATGGAGTAACTTGGACAAGAAAAGGGCTCGGTTTATGGTTCAGGATATAGACAAGCAGCTTTATTAGAGGAGGTTGATGCGGAATCTAGAGATGTTCATTGGTTGAAGGATATACGAGAAAGATCTCAGGCTTCTGGAAAGGACAATATGACTTTGTCATATTCTGTCTCAACACATTTCAGGTCAATTTCTCGTATATAATAAAATTTGTGAATATGTATATAAATAGTGTAGACTATAATTAGGCATATATTGTGTTTGAGTATGAATTTTCAAGATATTCTTAGTAAATTCAAAAGGTTTTAAATTAACGTACTCAAACACCATATAATTACCCTTAAAAATTGAGGGGGAGCATTAATATGTTCCTATTGAGGCTTGTTAATAATTGGACATTCTTTCCCCGAAAGCAGTTATATTTGAATCAATTGATATCCAAAATATCAAGAGGTTTAATATTTTTGATAAGGGGAGAAAATGTGATTAAAATATATAGCTAATAATGTAATTTTTAAGATCTCAAGTGTACGCTTTCCCATATATGTGCTAAATTGTTTTGATTAATCGATGCACATATGAAGGGGGGAGTAAATGGTTACGTGATTGGTTGAAATGTGGAAGTACCAAAGACCGACCATTTATATTACTGCATTGGAGTTATAAGGTGGTTAAGTTTAGGTATTCATTCCCATGATCCAGCTAGAATCGGAGGGATCTACCCAGGGATATTCCACTAGATAGTGTAGTAGTCCTTATGTATGAAAAAAGAAGTAAAAGTGAGAAAAGGGGAAAAGTGCCGACTGAGATGGAGCTAGTACTGGAACAAACCCAACAAGGTACTAGTTATGGAGTCTCAATAAGCGCTAAAGGGGTTGAAGAATTAAAAAGAAAAGTTAAGATAAAGGGTGAAAAGAAAGAAGCCCTCCTTACACTTAGGCAGAAACCGGGTCAATACATCTGTTGTCAAGAATCACAAAGATGATTGCTGACATTAAAGACTGGCATCATGGACCCAGTGATGCAATGCACAACCCTCTCTAGCCACTCAGAATCTCTTAAAAGATTTCTGTTTCATTTCTCACGGAGATTACACGCATTTCTATCAATTTTCTCACTCCGAGTTAGTTGGTATTGAAAAGGTAGCAGTCTGCTCGAGCCTCCGATCACTAAAACCAAAGTGCACTATTGAGTCTAGAGCCAAAAGAGATCATCCATAAATCTCATTAGGACACTTGTCAAAATTATGCTTGCTAAGTCCTACGCATTATCCTTGTGATTTTGCTAGAACATCCGAGTGATACTTAAGTATTCACAGTGAAGATGGAAATCTTGCTTAAGCCAACATCAAACAAGCTCATGGTAGGTGACTTGTGCGATTCTATACGAATCAAACTTGTGACAACTGGAAAGAAACGATGGTGCGATTCTATATGAATCAAACTTGTTCTAGGAAATGGATTAACGGTTGATGATGAATTTTTGAAATGATTAACACTCTCGATGCGTCACAAAAACACTTTAGCAAGAGACACGTCGATTGATTTTCAAATCGATTTTTCTATTCAACCGGCGAGACTTCGTCTTGTTGGTTCACTTATACCGTGTTGTCTGCTTTGAGACGCTCCAGTAATGAGAACGGCTAGTGCAGCTGCGAAACCCTGTCAAGGAGATTCTTTGGAATTCTACCTGATCACATGCAGTATTTGTACTGATCAACGGGGAACCATGGTTATTGCAACCGTATTCGACGAAGTGAACAAAGACTCTTTCGTCTATATATGTTGTTTATCACTAACCCACTTATGCAGGAAATCCTAATGGTTGTCGCAGCTAGTACAAGACAAGCCAAAGATAAAGAAAAGTATGAGCATGTCGGTTTGAAAGTCACAAGATCACAAGAAGGCAAGGAATTACAAGATGATGACAAGAGATCATGTTTGGTTGATGATCTCAAGAAGCTAAAGATCACATACAAGTCAAAGCTAAAGGAACAAGCTCAAGCCTAAAGTTTAAAGATCACTACGCATATCACAAGTTGAAAGATAAAGATTAAAGACCACGAGCAAAGACGAAGACATTCATAGAATGATAGGCTTAAGATTTTTGTAAAAGGATGTGACCTCCCTTAGGGGAAGATTGTTAGGAATTGAGAAAAGACTCGGTCACACCTAAAATACGTAGCTCGTTGGTCTTAGTTACTTTTTGGAACCTTAAATAGGTAGAAAGGCAGATCACAAGAAAGCAAAGATTACAAGATGGCGAATAGAGATTATGCTTGGTTGATGATCTTAAGAAGCTCAAAAGATCACATACAAGTAAAGAACAAGATACAAGCTAAATCCTAAAAGTCTAAAGATTGCTACATCAAGATTCACAAGATAAAGAACATGATAACAAGACTACGAGCTAAAGATTGAAGACATTCATAGAATGTAGAGCTTAAGTTTTTGTAAATTGGAGTGACCTCCCTTAGGGGGAGATTGTTAGGAATCTAAAAAATGTTAACATAAGATTCACCCTTATAACACAAGATCCGGAGGCATGGTAAAGTGAAAGAGAAATTGAGCCATGTTTATTAGAGAGAAAGGATAAGAAAATGAGATGTTGTGTGTGTGGTTGAGAGAAAACCAAGAAAACACACACTCACACTTTTACAAATGTGAACTTCTACCCCTCCATGGAAGTATGGAGGGGGTATTTATAGTCCCGGGCTTGACTAGCTAAACTAACCCGTCCCGACTATAAACGATAAATGTAATTCCGGATTAGTCACCATATTTTAGGTCTAACAATCTTTCCCCAAATATGCGGACATACGGAATTACTTACAAATAAAGTCTTCCAAAGCGCTTCCAAAGCTGAAGATGTCTTCTGAGTTCTCCTGGTCTTGAAACTTGTACTCCAGCTTGGATCTTCATTGTCTTTACTTGTACATGAACCATTGTAGTATGCATGAACTGGATTAACTTCCCCCCAATTCATGCAGCATGTCTTGAAGCATGTCTTGAAAAGCTTTCTTCATAGACTCCTTTTTGGCGAAGTTTCTGAATCAGCTTCCCCCTAAACCAACATCCCTATCTTAAGCAGATTCTGAAACATTGATGTAGCTTGAACAATCTTCTACTTGTCATCAAAGTGCACATCGAATTTTGTAGAAGTCAAACCACACCAATGACCACTGCTTCTTGTTAGAGAGAGAACACACACACTTACACTTTTACAAAAGTGAGCTTCACCCCTCCATGGAAGTATGGAGGGGGTATTTATTTCATAAACCATACAAAACATTTTAGGGCTAACAAACTTCCCCCTGGAAGTTGACATGGTAACATCAAGGTCAATTAAATCCCAGATGTACACATTTTCCCCAATATGGTGCAGAACTCTCGAAAGCATCATTGTCGTGTACGTCCATATACTCGAGAAGTTCTAGTCATAAGCACAAATCTTGATAAACAAAAGAATCATTACCCTCTTGACTTCAGAAACCGTAGAGGAGATGAAGCAAGAATCAAGAACACTTGGTATAAATCAAGGTCTTAAGTTAAATGAAGTCATCGAAGTCCTTCTGAAGATTTTGCTTAGACCTGTGGAAGTATCGTTGTCTTGGAATAGCATAAAAATACCCGTGAGAAGTGCTGATTACATCTCAACCTTTAAATCTCTGTGCTGGTAACTTACCAACCTTCGTAATCCGTCGGCTATTTTGTGATCGACATGTGAAGTAAACCCATATGTCAAACTTGAAACAGCAGTAAAATCCCCCAAAATTGTTACTTAATCTTGCACTATTGTTTATTGAAGAACGTGCAAGAAGAAAAATCTCTAAGTACCTTTATTACTCCCATCAAAAGTAATAGATGTATACAACACCTCTTGAAATTATCCACATCGACATCTGCGTGTGACACTGAGTACTACAACATAACTCCTTTAAGTGATAGTTATCCAGGGTCTTCATTCCAACTACCACCCCGTTGACCGCATGAAAACTAGATATCCAAGTCTGCAATCAATAATTGTAAACGTTGTAAGCAAGTCATCCAATCGACAGAAAATAGAAAGAAAGTCTCGATGATAAATAATAAACGCCTGTGTGAAATCAACTTCAATTGCAAATAAAGAGGAAGACCAAATCAACTCCGTGATTCATAATTCATCGTAATCCGAATCTCTAGCCAATTTTGTCATTTAAGTGAATCTTTTCAGGATCGTTTTGGGATTAAGTGTTTTGTTTTGTGTGTGTTTGTTATGGTTATTTTTTGTATGAGTCTTGGTTCTTGATTGTGGTGTTTGTTTGTTGTTCTTGTTTTGATTATAATATTCCCAAATTCGGTCATATGCCCAAAGTCGGTCACATGCCCACCTGATGCGCGGATCGACCTTCGCGGTAAGGTCGAAATTTTTTTTCGGGAAATTAGGGTTTCAAAACATGGGTTTTCCATGGTCAAAACGCAATGACTTTAGTCAAAATGCAATGAAACCACTAATCAAAACGCAACTCTCATATCAAAAACGCAATAATAAAAAATTGGCATAGTAACGTTAGTCAAAAGGAGCCCCCCGCAATGATGTCTTCAAAACGCAACCTGTAATCAAAACGCAGTGAACCAAAACGCAACCAATGTCAAAACGCAACCAATGTCAAAACGCAATGAGTCAAAACGCAGTGAGTCAAAACGCAGTGAGTCAAAACGCAGTGAGTCAAAACGCAATGAGTCAAAACGCAATGAGTCAAAACGCAATGAGTCAAAACGCAATGAGTCAAAACGCAACAAGAAGGAAGTCAAAACGCAACAAGAAGAAATCAAAACGCAACATGAATTTTGCGCAGAGAGTCAAAACGCAACGATCGAAATAATACAGTTTGTTCCACCTAAAAATCGCCTATAAATCGCCCTTTTTGACCTCTTAACTTGATTTCTCTTGCACAATTAGCTACCCTATGCCTAGATCTTGCTTAATAACATAACCATTCACACATCTAAGCACAAAAATTCGGGTTTGATTTTTTTATTGACTTCTTTTTGACCACGAATTTGATCTTGTTTAACCACAATAATCAGTAGATAAACAACACGGATTCCCCCTATGCTCTGGTGCCAATTGTTAGTATAGATTCACCCTTATAACATAAGATCCGGAGGCTTGGTAAAATGGAAAAGAAAAGTATCCATATTATTAGAGAGAAAAAGAATAAGAGATGGGAAGAGTGTGTGTTGTTGAGAGAAAATACACACACACACTTTTTACAAAAGTGAGCTTCACCCCTCCATGGAAGTATGGAGGGGGTATTTATAGTCCTAGTGACACACAACTATTATAGCCTGTCATTATTAGTCCCTATGTGTCACGCTATAAATAAACTAATGTAATTCTGGATATGTCACCATATTTTAAGGCTAACACATATTGCATTGAATTTTCAAAATTCATCACCAATTTTATTTTCAAATTGCAAAATTTATCACCAATTTTGGTTTCAAATTCAAATTAATATGTTGTAATGTCATTTCTTGTTTTGTTCTGTTTGACTTTGAAATAGTCATATTGCATTGAATTTGAAAAATTTATCACCAATTTTGGTTTCAAATTGTAAAATTTATCACCAATTTCGGGTTCAAATTCAAATGAAAATGTTGTATTATCATTTATTATTTTGTTTTTTCAAAAGTAATCATAACTTCTGGCTTAGTCCATGGTAATAAATGAAGATTCTGAAAATTAGTTAATGGTCCAACGATTTATGAGCGTGATTTGTTTATGATTGAGAAAAGAAAAAATTGATTATTTGATTGCAAATTTATATCTTAGCTTTTTTTAGGCAACTGTAGCCGTTTCTGTTTGACTTTGGAATAGTTATATTGCATTGAATTGCATTGAATTTGCAAAATGTATCACCAATTTTTTGTTCAAATTAAAAATTTATCACCAATTTTGGTTCAAATTCATATTAATATGTTGTAATGTCATATCTTGTTTTGTTCTACTATTGACTTTGAAATATTTAAATTGCATTGAATTTGAAAAAATTATCACCAAATTCGGTTCCAAATTGCAAAAATTTATCACCAATTTCGTTTTCAAATTCAAGATTAAAAAGTTGTATTATCATTTATTTTTTGTATTTTTTCAAAAGTAATCAAAACTTCTTGGCTTAGTCCAGTGTTGAGAAGCTTGATTTGTGTCGCATAGGAACCCAAGGTACACATCCGCCATAGACTTTTTAGCACCATTTATTTCCAGGATTTCAGAAATGCATACGTGGAAAAATTAATTGCACATGTGGATACATAAATGTCTTCGTGTCATTCCTGAATGCAAAAGGATGGCATAATTATGTGCGAATTAGAATACTAAATGCATATGTGGCATAATTAAGGTGCATAGGTGGCAACCTTAAATGATGATTTGGCGTATTCATTTTGTATGAAGGTTGTCAATGTGTTTCATCCTGTTATATATAATGTAAGATATATATCTCATTATATAAGTATATTTTATTTTTTAAAAGTCCGTTTTAAACATGTAAAACGACTAGGTTTTTGCTTATTGGGCCTTAAGGACCAATAAAGGTCCAAAACGCATTTATTAAGTTCTAAGATCCGATTCAGGTACAATAACATACTTACTAGTAATTATTAGTTCGGGATGTAAACAACAACGTAAGCCAAGACTCACGGACCAAGACCAAGCCTCGGTTTGGCGTGCCTTATTGGGTCGTGGCCCATTAACCCCAAAATAAGCTATCCGTAGCTTATTTTCAAACCGTTAAGCTACGTTAGGCCTTAAATATTATAATAAGCTATAACCAAAAGCCACAAAAATAAGCCGAACCATAATAAGGTCCACAATAAGCCACGACTTATTGGGCCTTATTGGGCGTCAAGCCTTATAAGCTCAAAATAAGTTTACCAAGCTTTTTAATAAGCTAATAAGCTACATAGTTCATTTAGATATCAAAATAAGTTGCCAAATAAGCTCACAAAAATAAGATACCATAAGTAAATAACCAAAACCATGTTTCCTTATATCCTTTATCAACCGAAATTCAATAAGTATTCAAATAAGCCGAATAAGCTTATCCTTTAAGCTAGAAAATAAATAAGCTACTTAGCATATAAATGTTTTTCAACCATCATAACCACGACATAAAAATGATAAACCCTTTTTATTTTATTTCTTGTTTGAACCGAAACATACACCCCTTTATTTACTTTCGAAAATTTAAGCTTAAACGCACCGTACAACATTCATCTATGCACACCTAAAAGTACCGGTTATATTAAATTTTTGAGAACTTACAATAAGGGGTTTTGAAGGCAAGATCGACACTAAAACCACCCGACAATCCAAACCGTTGAATTATAATGATAACTCTACTCCGACTACTAGAATCAACCAATACTCCTAAATCTTTAAGTTCTTGACAGAAAGTTGAAATTTTTTAAGAGTATGTGTGTGTGTGAATCGAACGAGCCAAAACACAAGGAAGAAGTGTATGAGTTTTCAAACATGAAATGTGTGTGTTATGAGCGATGACAAAATAATATAGTATCAAACATGGACCACCAAGGAACCAAAGAGCTAAAAATTAGCCCTCCTTGTCCCCTCTTGGTTTCGACCGGGTATGGGTATCCAAAGGGGCTCAGGATGCTTTGTCTTGTGTCGGTTTTTCCTTAAGACTCAATCTATCTCATATGTTTAAAATGTTACCTGAAGATTTTTCCTATATTTGTAATGGACTCAAAAATACTTTTTTCATGAATCTAATTATTTACACGACACATTTCATATTCAAATTTCCTTAGATTTCGCTATGAACATTAACGTCGTGTCGGGACTCGTTATTAGACATTTCAGGCTATTTACGGGACAAACCTCCCGAAACGAGATCAACATAGATAAAATCCTCTAAAAAGGATTAACACAAGCACAAATAACTAAGATCACCAAGATAAACAATTAATCATCACCGTCAACACGGTAACTTGTTCAACGAAGTTGACAAAAGTCAAATAGTCAAAGGACTAAATTAGAACATATAGATTCCAAAAAAGTGCAAGGGTTACAACAATCACATCATAAAACTTAAGATCCGATATCCATTCAAAGCAACATTAAAATGTCAAATACCAATAACAACTTGCAAACTCAAACATCAAATGCTCTTCACCGAATGCCATCACGGAACAGGTGTAAAGATCTCCACCAATATTACACTGGATTACGTTTAGTGGAAATCTAGAATAATGAGATACATCGACACCAAACCTAACAATGAACTCATCCACTATTGTCTCCAGAATCCACCCTACATATTCAAATGGGCTGAAAGAACAACTCCAGTTTCAGAAGGTAGTTCAGAAACCACTATAAAGGTACATGGAGAACTATAAGAATGTTTCACAAGACATCAGAAACCAACTGGATGCTAAAGCTGAAGCTGTTTAGATAATTCTCACAGGGATAGATAATGATATCTACTCCATAGTTGATGCTTGTCTAAATGCATATGAGATGTGGAAAGTAATTGAAAGGTTGAAACAATGTGAATCATCAAATGTTCAAGATCTTGAAACCAATCTATATTAGGAGTTTGGAAAATTCACATCATGAGATGGTGAAACACTTGAATCATATTACTCAAGGTTCTACAAGATGATGAATGAGCTTGTCAAAAATAAGTGTGATGTTACCAATCATCAAGTGAATGTCCAGTTCTTACTTCAATTACAACCAAAATGGCAAAGGTTTGTGACACTTGTTGAGCAGAGTCAAGAGTTGAAGACTGTCTCCTACCACAAACTTTATGACATTCTAAAGCAACACCAAAATCAAGTTAACGAGATAAGAGCTACAAGACTAGCACGCACTGCTAATCCACTTGCACTTGTTGCTCAATAAACAACAGTTTTACCATCCCAAAAGCCATCCTACTTCACTACACTCAAAATGCATCAACCATACCACAACAAATATCAGAAATAAAAGTAAGAGTCATTATCAATCTCCCTCCAATCCACCCACTTGATCAGAACGCAAAAATGTTGTTGAAGATGATGCCAATTTATTCAAATAGAAGAGATTGATAAACTCATGGCCTTAATCTCTCTATCATTCAAGAAAATCTACAAACCTACCAACAATAACCTTAGAACTTCATCAAACACTAGTAGAGCAAATCAAGATAATACCCCAAGAATCAACAGAGAAACTAGGTATGATAATCAGAGGGCTGTTAATGTTGCTAGGGCTAAGGAGAATGTAGGTACACAAGTGGTGCAACAGTCTGGGCTTCAATGTTATAACTGCAAGGAATATGGGCATGTAGCAAGAGAATGTCAGAACCTAAAACAAGCAAAGGATGCAACTTATTACAAGGAAAAGATGCTATTATGTAAGCAAGAGGAAGCTGGATTTTAGTTAAATGCAGAGCAAGCTGACTGAAGGGATGACACTAATGATGAAGCTAAAGATCAGGAATTGGAAGCACATTATCTATACATGGCACATATTCAAGAGGTTACTCCAGATGCTACTAACAATTCTGGACCCATCTTTGATGTTGGACCGATTGCAACAGGTACAAAAATATAACTAAAATGTGTTTGTTTAATGACAAAGAAACAGTCATGAGCAACCTGAATCTGTTAATGACACAAATCCGGATGAACAAGGTGATACTAATATCACTACTGATTCATTAGATATGAGCAATAATAGAGGAGAGGCTGACCAGGATGAAAATAAAGATCTTGCTAAAGAACGTGATTTGCTTACTTCTTTAATTGAAAAACTAAAATGTGAAATTGATGAAAACAAAGATCATAATAAACTATTAGAATCATCAAACAAGAATTTAGTTGATAAATTGAAAAGTGAAATTGAAGATTTCAAAAACAAAAACAAATGTTTAGAATCATCAAATAATCATTTCAAAGAAGCAAACACTAAACTAGCAAAGAATAATCAATTGATCTTCAAAGACTTTAAAAAGTTCCAAGCTGAACTTTATAGGTATCATAATGTGAATTATGCGTTAAAGGTGGAAATTGATTGTGCAAAAGCTAGAGGGGAACTAATCTCATACAAAATGTCTTTTGTAAAGTCATTTAATTAATATACTCAAAAAATAAATGATTTAAATCAAATGATTTCATAAATGAAAAAGGAGCTTTTTGCACATCAAGAAACCATCTCCATAATGTCACAAGAAAAAGAGGCTCAGAAGAAGTTTCACAAAACTCGTGAAGACAAAGAACTTGAAAAAGTCATTGCTTTGGAAAATAAAATAAAGATTTTGGATGATATTGTATATAAAACCGGTCAATCAGTTCAAAGAATGAATATTCTTAATTGTAATTGTAAAACGAGTTTTGTAAAACCTTAGTTCCTTAAGAAAGCTCAAAGAGCGAATCCCCGTCTGTATACTATAAGGTTGCTATAATGATAATCATAAACCATTAATGTAGCTCCTTCAATCCTGAAGAAACGAATCGTCTTGCCAATAATGTCGATCAAAAATAAGTGATTTAATAAACCTTTTGAATATAAAACTGAATAATCTTTATGATTGTTCATTCCACAACGTAAAAGACTGCTGAACAAGATCGTTTTTCAGAAAGGTAAAAAATAATCATACACCGTTAAGAATGAAAATTCAAAAGAGTCCTTTTAAATAAACAAAACAACTTTGTTAGAAAAATGGATGGCTGAATCCATTTCGTAGGATCAAAAGTGTAAAAGCTCTAAAGAACTTTTCAAAATTAAAAGTAGTGTTGACACGGTTTTTGATGGAGTGGAACGTTGCAAACATACAATTGCTAAAAGGACATATTTTGGTCATATAGATCCGTTCATTCAAAATACAAGCGAAGGAAATTTTTGTCCCCAAATTCGAAAAATCAATGCGGATTTAGAAAAATTTAACTTGTGTTTGAAATAGGAAATCTCTTAAATCTCAACTAGAAACTCAAAAAACATAGTTTTTGAATGAAATCGACCGACTTTCCAGGGAATATTATTATGCTGATCACATGAATGTAATACTTAGTGTATATACAACCCTTGATGAATTCACTGACTTACAATGTGATTATGTGGACCAAGTAGTTAAATGTGAACGTCTTGAAAAAGAGCTTTCAAAAAGAACGAAAAATGTCAATAACAAATCTCTCAATGAATTGTCAAAAAGATTTTCTGAACTTGAACAACATTCAGTTAATCTTGAACTCACTTTACAACAAAGTCAGGAACAAATTAAAAATGACAAAGCTTGGAAACAAAAAGAATCAAATTCATTTTGAGAATTAAATGTCAAATATTTTGAAATTCAAGATCTGAAAGCTCAATTACAAGACAAAGACATTGCAATAAGTGAGTTGAAGAAACTTATTAAAAAAACGAAAGGAAAATCTATGGAAACTAACTTTGAAAAACCATCGGTTATTCGCCAACCGAATAATTTTAAAAGTCAAAGACAATCAATTTTAGGTAAACCGGCTACTTTTTCAGATTCACTTGCAAAGAAAGATTTTTCAAAGTCAAAGTCGGTAGCCATAAATAATGTGTCCAATGATCTTTCAAATCCAGTCATTACACATATTTTGCCTCAGAATGTGAAGTCAATTTTAAAAAACACAAATGTGATTGCACCCGGAATGTATAAAGTGCACACAAAGCCTAATCAAACTAGAACACCACAGTTGCCTCAAGACATTAGGAAAACTAACCAGAAACCTAGAAGCACAATTAGGAAGCAATATGAGCAAATTAGTAAGACATGTAAATGGTGGTACTCTAAGATCACACCACCAGGATATAAATGGAAACCTAAGACTAGTACAATAAATGTTAAACCAAATGTTAGCATGCCTCTAGGAAAAAAAAAACTACATCTAGTAACAATAAAATATCGTAACCCGACGACTCTTAGGAAATCCAACCGTACAAATACTCCAACGACTCTAATTCTTTTGCAAACTCGTAGAGATAATTCTATTCATATCGTCGACTCCAATGGTGCTCAAAGTCACATGACTGGAAATCTCAAGCATGCTAAGTAACCTTTATGGAGAAATTTCTGGGTACATTGAATTTTGAAATGATCAAAATGCATCGATTCTTGGTTATGAAGATATGGTTCAAGGAAATGTCACTATTAAAAGAGTTTATTATGTCAAAGGGCTGAATCACAATTTATTCTCCGTTGGTCAATTTTGTGATTCGGATTTGGAAGTTGCTTTTTGGAAGTCTACATGTTACATCCGTGATTTGAAGGGAAATGATTTACTCATAGGTCTCGTGGCACATATCTTTACTCCATCACTCTTTAAGACGATCCACTCCCAATCCAATTTGCTTAATGGCTAAAGCTTCATCGTCATAAGTATGGTTATGGCATCATCGTCTTTCACATCTAAACTTTGATACCATTAACTTGATTTGAAAGTATGATATTGTAACTGGCCTTCCAAAATTGAAATTCGTCAAAGATCATCTTTGTTCTTCTTGTGAGTTGGGGAAAGCAAAACGTAAGTCTTTCAAGACTAAAACTACCCCAAGCTCAAAGAGACGGTTACAAATTCTACACATGGACTTATGTGGTCCCATGAGGGTAGAAAGCTTTAATGGTAAGAAATATTAATGGTAATTGTTGTTAGGAATTAAAGAGCTTCTACAAGATAATGCTGCTGAAGAGCTTAGTACTATTAGTTGAAGACTTAGTACTGTTAGTTATAGTTAGTACTGCTAGTACATGTTAGTACTGTCAGTATAAGTTAGTACCGTTAGTTATATTTAGTACTGCTTAAGAGATACGCATGAGATATTATAGGAAAAGATATGCATTATCTTTTAACGCGTTTTATAAGCCTATTAGGGTTTTTCCTTGGTACCCTTACGGCATAGTTAGCAGTATATAACAGAATACACAATAGAAGCAGATCAATATTCATAGATTAGTTGTTAGACAAAACATATAATTGTTTTGTGATTTGTTCAATATAGTAAAAGTTCTGTGTTCATTGTTTGATTGTTTCTTTTGAGTATATAAAGATTAATTCCACATAGTCTTTATATATATACACCACAAGGTTTCTAATCTAGTAGTTTAGATTTATCTAAACTGAACAAAAGATCCATTCAATTGGAACCAACAAATACTAAACTAATTAAGAAAATTCCAAAAAATTCAAGGAAAGTGCTTAAGACAATACTAATCATATTAAAAATAAAATGGAACTACCAACTTAATGGAATAAGCTGGAAATAAGCCGAAAAGGGCTTATAGCTTAAACTAGTAAAATAGGGTTAAGTATTAAATGTTGCAAACTTTAAACAAAAAAGACCCAAGGGCGAGTGGTAGTGGAGTGTGTGTTAAAACGTTTGGAAGTTAAGGTTGAGGTCCCGGGTTCGAAACTGGGGCCTCCCTATACTCCTAAATGTTTTTATTTTTGAAAAAGCTTTTTAACATAAAAATAACACTTTTAATAATTGAACTTTTTGACAAAACTTAATAGATAA
>BQNB010158848.1:0-14981 GCA_026074375.1 Tanacetum coccineum | reverse complement strand
TTAAAGGTTTAAGGTACTTACAATCATCCCCGTGTGGAAGAAATGCTTTATTTTCTTTCGTTTGCTGTTCACCCCTTGCTCATGATTCAAAACTAAGCAGTAGGTATCAATGCCATTAGATTCGATTTTCAAGGATGGGGCTAATGTCTGCATATAATCTCGGATGGTTGCATTTCCTTCTTTCGTTTCAAAGATGAAGTCGCTGCATAAAACAACAAATTTTACATATATCATATATGATATTATTTGAAGAAATTGAAATGATAAATAAATTGAAAGAGTAAAGGTAACTTAAACTTGCAATTCACTTCCTTCCATCGAAAACAAGTAACTACAAATCATCATTTCATCTTGTACTGCGTTTCCCTTAGTACCTGTTTTTTTGTTTATGTATGGAGAAACAATAAATCTAGACGGTTTTTTGACTCTTTTTGTTGCCCTTTCTTCTACCTTGTTTGTATCCGGGGTGTTGAGAATCGTTTAGCCCATCTAGGATATAATAACATTGAATGACATGAAGCACAGCGGAATAACAAATAAGAACATCAATGTTATCACAAGGTTTTCTTTATTGATCTACTAATAAACTATAAACTGATAAACTAGCTAACTACTAATACACACGATTTCTTTGTATGTCTAGACTCTCATTGGAGAAGTCTAACTATGAATGGATACAAGAAACCTATGTCTATGATCTCTTTATATAGGGAGAGATCATGACTTACAAAGGAAGATAATTAATAGATAAGGAAACTATTTAAATTACATTAAACCACATTAAGATGTTTCCTAATCTTTATCCTGTAGAATATTTGACCAAATCTTCATTCCTTTGTAGAATTCCTCCTTTGCCTTTTAAGTCCTTCATCTTTCATATGTTTTGTCTTATCAACTCAAGTATAATTCCCAACAATCTTCCCCTAGTTGATAATGACAAAACCATATAAGCACAAACTTCCCCTGAAGCTAAAATATATGAAAGATATAGACTTCCCCTTAATCCATACTATATCACCAAGGCTCTACAAGTCGCAAATCTTCTGTGTCAATATTCTTCCCCTTTTTGTCATCATCAAATAGGGGTCTTGTGTAAATATGCAACTTGTGAACACTTCCCCTCAGATGGTTAAATATGTGAACAATAAGCTTCCCATGAAAAGTATATTAACCATCTCTTGAATCTCGAACTCAGTAGGCTCCAAGTGGTGATCACTGATGAAGAAAATAGAGTATAACGATTTTGATGAAGAAGTTGAATCTTCCAAGCTTGTGCCTTATATCTTGTACTATCCATGACGTTGAACTCATACTCCTAATGTATAAGCAGACGCCTGGGTCCCTAAGAGAACTAATTCTCTTATTATGTGCTAGAACAGCCACTGAAGAATGTAGAAGCGTATTTTTGATAGTGGAGGTGTAGGGCACATGAAGTAACAAGGGTGGATCAACTAGAGGATTTTAAGAAGCAATTCAATGGTAGGATATGTTACCTTTGGACTGGTCAGCAAAGGCCTACATCTTACTGGTAAGGTTGAATAAGTGTAGGATACATTTAGATATTGACAGTGTGTCCTTTGTGAAAGAATTAGGGCATTTTAACTTTCTCTATATCACAAATTGTGATAAGAGCATAAGGTTCTTTTTATGAGACGTGAATGTCTTGTGGTGTCCTCTGACTTTAAGATGCACTGATGAAATAGTACTTTAAAGGTCCCATAGAATTCAAATTGTATAGTTTTGACATGAAGACACTTCTTGCTAAAGTTTTCGCCTGTTATGATTGCTAAGGCCACATTAGTTGAACTCTAATTTGTGGCTCGTAATAGGACGATTGGGTTATATCAACTTTAATAATCTAAACAAATTGTGAAAGGGAAACCTTGTAAGTGGTTTACCTTCAGGGTTTTCAAAATTGACCACCCATGTGTTGCCTGTCATAAAAGGCCAAACAAATCATAGGGTCTCTTGCAAGGGCAAGTTAGAAAGACTGATAAACACAAGCCACTTCTCACCTAGAATACTGGACCTTCTTTCGGTCCTACTTCTTGTGAGAAAAAAGCATAAATCATGAAGTTCATGGTCTTGGTTATCACTGATGATTTGTACCAGTGTTTGTTGGGTATTCTTTTTCGGTTTTTAGGATAAAACTAGTGCATACTTTCAGCGCCTTTATTAGGCAGATTGGGAAACCAGCTTCGTCATAGAGTTAGATCTTTAGGTAGATAATGGCACTGAATTTAAGAATAAGAGTTATGCTGTAAATTTTGTGGCAACAAGGGGATATAAAATCAGAGTATTGTACTGCCAAGAATCCACAATAAATGAGTTGCTGAGAGGATGAATAGAACCTAATGAGGCTGCTAGAACTATGCTAGCTGATTCAACTCTTACCACCCCCCCCCCCCCCCCCCCCCCCCCCCCCCCCCCCCCCCCCCACCCCTACTCCCCCCCCCCCCCCCCCCCCACCCACTCTTTGGGCTGAAGCAGTTTGTACTGCTTGCTATAGTTTTATAGGGTTAGAGTGCAAACACCTCAACACAAAAACTCCATATTGAGATTTTTATTTGGCAACAAAACCAATTAACTAGCTATCTTTCGACCTTTTGGGTGTCAGTAACCATCCTAGATACTCTTGAGTGTGCTGGATAAGTTTTGACGATAGAATATCAGGTCAAGGAAGGTATTAATTAGTTGGTTACTCTTTTAAACAGCAAAGCCTTTAGGGTTTATAATCTAGTAAACCACAAAATGAGTAGAAGTTAATCTGCATGTTAATTTTCTTGAGAAAAATCCTCAATGTCAAGCGGGTAGGATATAGATGGAGGTTTGATATGGAATATCTTACTGATTTATGCATACTATAGAGTACTGTATCTTTGTGAGCAATCAAGCTCACTATTGCAGGTACTGCCAGAGGAAACTAACAGTTGCATGGCACTTCAAAAACTCCTGCGGTCATTGCTTCTGAGCGAAAAAGATGAGGAGTAGAGTTATTGTTGCTGCCTTCAGCTGTTAAAGTTCTGAAGAAAAAAAGATCAATGACATCTTCCCACAAATTCAAAAGGCAAGAGGGAGACCTTGACGAACTCAAAATGAAATGAAGGATTCCTCGTATAATCCTTAGATTCCAAGCTTTTAGAAAGAGAGGTAGTGGAAGAAAATTGCCCTAAAGCATTTAGGGAAAGTCCCTGAAAACAACACTACCAGTACTCCTTCAGTTAATACTGGTAGTCATGTTGTTAATACTGGTAGGCTTGATCATGATGATAAACATAATGCCAAGACTCGTAATTCTTTCACAAGAATGATGACAGGATTTTAATGAGTCCCCCCTTAACGGCATCTTATGTTGTATGGAATGTGTGATGAACTGACTTCAACAGTTTCCAAAACGGAAATATTGAAAGTTAGCCCTTACTTCCTCCACTTAGGGAGATTCTTCATAGTATTCACCATAAGAGTCAAATATTGGTGGTTCTAGTCAGCTGTTGCAACTAGGAGCAAGGTGCAGAACAAATCAGGAGCTCATGCTCTTCTTTGTCATACTCAAAAACAGCAAAGAAACAATCACAAAAGATCAAAAGCATGTTTGTTTTTGTATGCTGTCTATTCAAGAGGGAACCTCTAAAAAAAGATTGCTGAAGCTTTAACAACGATGACAGCTGGGTTCAAGCCATGCAAGATAGAACAGTTACAATTCAAGCATACACACAAGTATGGTTCTTGTAGTATCTACCCATGGAGATGAGGTGGATTGGCCCACGTGGGTCTAAGAAATAAAAGAGACTGAAAGAGGATATATGTGGTTATTGTCGAGAAACAATAATGCAAGATTGGTGGGCCACAGGGTACACACAGTAAGAAGGTATTGACTTATGATGAGGTCTTTGCTTCATCTGGGCAAGAAGAATAGAAGTATCAGGTTGTTTTTTTGGCCTTTGCCTCATTTATGGGGATTCTTAGTTTTTACAAATGGTGTTAAAAGTTGCATTTCTTTATAGGCATATAGATGAAGAGGTTTCATGTCTCACAACCTCTGGTTTTGTTGATCAGCTGATCATCCTACAAAAAGTTTTAGGTGGTCAAGAGCTTTGTCCACCATTATTTGGATTGCACAAGCCCATCGCTTTAGAGCTTAGGTAGGCTACTTGTCAAACATGCCATAGATGGATGCTGGGATCATACTAAGGGGCCACATTGACAAGACTTTAATCTCATTAGAAGGAACAAAAAGGATATTCATGTTGGTTCAAGGTGTATGTGATGATTATCATTTTTGGTCTCCCAAAAGTATTGGTAATGTGTTCGGTTTTCTGTGATGAGTTTGAAGCCTTGTGCAAAGACACGTGTTTCAAAATGAGTTCATGGCGTGAACATACATTTTTTTCTTAGGTCTATAAGTCAAGCGACAAGGGAGGAAGCTTCATATATATGACAAGTATGTAGTGAGATTACTCAAGAAATTTGATCTTAGTGGAATGTCATAAATAGCTTGCATCACACCATGGAGACCTAGTTGACTTTGACAAAGGTGAGGAAGCTTTTGATGTAGATGTTACATTGTAAGATCTATGACTGGTTCCCTCATGTACTTAACTGCTTCTAGACCTGATATTATGTATGCAGTATGTGTTTTGTTCATCGTTTTTAAGTTACTCCAAAGACTTCTACATCTCAATGCTGTCCAAGAGGATCTTCAAGTATTCAGGGCAAAACCTACCAATTGGGCTTATGGTATCTAGGGAAGCACCTCTTTTGAATTGGATGCATTCTCTGATAGTGACTATGGTGGATCAAGAACCTGACAGAGAAATACACAACAGGGGGTTCGTCAAATTTCTTAGTCAAAGACTTATCTCATGGGGCAATGTAACGAAATAGACAATTGTGGACACTTCAAAACCGAAGCTGAAAAATGTAGCTGCTGCATATTGTTGTGGGAAATTTGTGGGTCAAAATCATTGTCTGGGACCTATGACATGGATCGTTCAATTCTTATGAATACCAAAATCCACATTGATAATGAAAGCACAATCTGCTTTGTGAAGAACCCTTGAGTCCAATCACATTCTACAGTCAAAGCTCATCGAGATGCGTCATCATTTATAAGAGATTGTTTTGAGTAGAAGCTCATAAGTGTTGGACGAAAATTCACACAGACTTAATGTAGCTTGTTTGTTGACCAAACCATTTGATGGTACATCGGTTTATTTGACTTGAGTGGTTAGCATTGGTATGATCAAACCCCTTCGCAACATTTAAGGGGAGGCTTTTGTTGTACAATTCGTTTAATTCTGGTAGCTAAGTTAGTTTTTATATGTTAGTTTAAGTTTAGGTTATCTAGCGTAGTGTGTCATATTAATTACTGCTAGGGTTAATACTAGAGTAGTTATAAGTAGAGTTAATTCGGGTAGTTTAGTTTCATTAATTCTTGTTTATTACAATTTTTGCAATAGCGTTTTTCTTGTTCGTAGTCTAATTATGAATAGGCCACAGCATGGACTGAAGGTGGTTAAGTGCCAAGGCTTTTCACTATTGTACATCCATTTTTAATTCTGGTTAAAAAGAGTTACTTTCGGGTTGATCTTGAATTAATTCTTCGTTTGGACCAAATTTAGTATGGTAGTGCAACTTTTTTAATAAGGGTAGTTTATTGTTAATGCTGGTTGCGGGGAATTTTGACTTTTTCTGGTTTCTCACTGTTTTAAAATGTTACGTTTTAGACGATTTTACGGACCGCATATATGGCGTAAAAGAGAGATGCGTATATATAGATAGTTTGATTTCTTTTCATTTACTTATCCTTTTTTATTGCTATCTTTCTCTTTTGCACAAGTAAAAATTTTTCTTTTATAACAAAATAGTCAAGAGTTCTGTTACCAGCATCTACAATTTCACTCGCATCAAACCCAAGTCTCTAAATAAGATTGTCCAATGGCTCAATTAAAGTATTGTGACAAACACAATCAAATGGGGTTTTTGCGCAAACCTGACGAGAGTACAGGGTTTGCTGAGATAGTGGATTTTCTTCGAGGTTCAAACCTCAAGTATGCTTTAACTACTAATCCAACTATCTATGATTCTCTTGTAAAACAATTTTGGCAGAGTGCTATCACCCTTATATAAAACTTGCTATGGGTCTCTAGACATTAGTGCAACATTGATACCATAAGGTATACAATCTCTGAGGCGGCAAATCGAGAGTCACTTCAATTAGACGAGACCAAAAAGGAATTTACACACTGTTTAGCCATAAAATGTGGAAAGCTTTTGGGGTATGGGGCAAATAGGGTATCCCAATGATGGAACTTTTACTTTTTGAGAAACGTTTCTTCCACCCCCCAAGGCTGGATTTTTAGTCCCACCATCCTTTAGACAAGGTATAAGATCTTTAAAGTGGTGGATGGGTTCAATTTGGTTAGCCAATCTATTGCTATCTGCTTTGATTGTCTCCCAATGGTAGAGTTATTTAATTTTTTCAAAGCTTATTAATTTGATGGTATGGTGGCAAATTTGAACGGCAAGACAAAGTTTTTGACTGATATCCACGTTCTTCTGCAAATGATTTTGAATATTCAAACAGGAAACAAACACCTCTTAATCTAGTTAAGCCTGACCAAAAAGATTATTTGGAATATGAAAAGGGTGTTTTCGGGGTGGCACCAAGACCTTTATTTGCCTTCTATGTGCTTGTTGCTACTACCCAAATGGCAGGACACGAAGAACATGCTTGCTGTGGGCTCAATCCCAACCATCCCTCATCAACACCTCAAGTATCAACTCTTACACATACTACACCACCTATTCCTACTCCTCCCTAACTCACCCCTATCACTACACCTACACCAACACCACCTACTCCTACACTACACCACCATTATCACTACACCTACTACCACCATCCACTATCACAACACACAAACCACACACCTATCACTACTCACCTACCACCACCACTATTCATACACCTACACCACCACCTATCCTACACCTTCACACACACACCAAGAACTGAGACTGAACACTACACAAGTATGAGACAATCTATGAGAGGATCTTCCTGTCCCATCACTTTCGCTCACACTCCACAATGCACAGGCTCAAGCCAATAATGCCTTTGGATGGATCTACTTCATGAAGTTCCTATTTGACTTCAAGAATTGACTGCATTGGAAATGGATCTCAAAACAACAAGATGCCCAGGGTAATGCCTAGTTGAAGTTAGTTCAAGAAGTGAAGAAGTAGGAAGGATTTTTGAAAAGGAGGGACTTTGGTCTTTGGCACAGTTCAAGAGCGAAGACCGAAACCTGAGGCTCAAGGTGAGGAAAAGTCAAAGTGATCTCTAGATTCTTTCAGTACAAGGCATGGTCTACTCCTCCTAAATAAGTCTTATACTTCGGGGCTAGGGAGGAACAAGTGGAAGAAATAAGTCCAAATACTCTTGAAGCAGCCAAAACTCTCTCAAAGGTTGCCTCTTTAAAGTCAAGGTCTATTGACAAGGGAAGGAGATACAAGAGAAGAAAAGAGACTAAAGGAAAGAAGGTAGTCTCAAGCTTGGACTTTCAAGAAGAAGTTGATGCTGGTGCTGAACAGGTTAATACTGCTAGTGCTGAACAAGTTAGTACTGCTGAAGGAGTTAATACTGGCAGTATTAAACTTAGTACTGTTAGTGAACAAGTTAGTACTGTTGGTACTAAGGAGTCCACTTCTTCTCAAGATAAAGGACAAAGAGAAGGGAAAGCTCCTATGCTCAGTGAAGAAACTCCAAAGAAGTCAAAAGAACAAATTCTACAAGAGGAAGCTAGCCTTGCTGAAGCAATTAGGTTGGATACTTTGCAAAAAGAAGAGGTGGCTAAACAAGTACATTTGGACTCTCTTCTAGCACAAAGAATTGCAGAAGAAGAAGAGTTAACTGAGCAACAGAAGAAAAGAAAAGCTCAAGTTCAGTTTGAAGCTCAGCATTACACAAATGAAGATTGGGATTTGATTAGAGCAAAGATTGAAGCTAATGCAGAGTTGTCAAAAAGCATGCTAGGAAGTGAACTTCAAGGAGAAGATTTTGCAAAGAAGATGGTTGATCTTGTGAATCAAAGAAAGAAGTATTTTGCTGAAGAAAGAGCTAGAGCTAAAAGAAACAAGCCCATGACCCAATCACAGCTGAAGACCTATATGATGAACTACTTGAAGAATCAAGGGACATGGAAGTTATCTCAGCTGAAGAAATTGAGTTTTGAAGAAGTCAAGGGAGAATTTGACAAGCTTGTGAAACAGGTTGAGTCCTTTGCACCAATAAGTTTTGAAGCCACTAAAGCCAGTTTGAAAAGATTTGGTGAAGAGCTTCAGACTAAGACTCCAAAAAGACTGAAAGAAGATAAAGATGATGAAGCAAAGGATGATGAACCAACAAAGAAGTCTGGAAAGAGAAGAAAACAGATGGCAAGGAAAGGAATGCATACAAGTGTTGATAAGAATGACTCTGAAGATTCAGATGAAGTTGGTGAGCAAGAAGAGTCTGCCACAGGTACTGAAACTCCAATTAATCCTGTTCCTGTAGCTATGAAAACACCTAGTGTAGCTACCTATAAGATTATTAAGCAAGGAGAAAAAGGAGTGTACCAAATTGTTAGGGAAGATGGAACAGATATAGTCTATATTAATTTTGGTGCTATGATGAAGTCTATATCTAGAGATGATCTCACTGAGTTGTATAGGATTGTAATGAATAGATATGGGATGGATGGGCCAGAGGATAAGTTAGAGAAGGGATTTTGGAAATGTTTAAGAATTATGTTTGAAGAACCTCTTAGCACAGATTCTATATGGAGTGAATTAGGACAGCAAAAGATTATAAGTTGGAGATATTATGATACCTGTAGGGTACATTGCTTGAACTTAGAATCCATGGAAGTGTATATGTTGTCTGAAAGAAAGTATCCTTTATCTGCTGAGGTATGTCAAACTATGTTAAAAATGAAGCTTTTGGATGGAAAGATGAATGAGGATTGCTATAGATTGTTGAAAATGATGGAAAAACAAGCTGGCATTAGAAAGTAGTGAAGTTTGTAAGGTTGAAAGCCTAGGATAGAAGATGAGAAGGATAACACTTGGTGGAGGTGCTATGCACTAACACAACAAATGGTTATCAGTTCACCATGTCTAACCAACATAAGGACTGGCTAGTCCAAGAGCAAACGGCTCTTGGTAAAGACTTCTCAAATCCGTTCTATGGTTGACAACTTGCAAATAAGTTGTATGGTTTTCAACTCACCATATCTGTTTAAGTGAAGAGTTGGCTAGCCCACAAGTTTATGGCTTGTGGTAAAGGCTGTGGAAAAACCATAACTAGTCCATAAGATTATGGCTTATGGTAAAGACAAATTGCAAATCCATATTAGATGGTTGACACTTTACCAAAAAGTGGATGGTATATCAACTCACCAAGTTTCATGTACAAAGAGTTGACATGGTTATCAATCCACCATGGAATTTACCTTTTCTAGGTGCCAAAGGATTGACTAGCCCTGAGCAAACGGCTACAGGTAAAGGCATATCAAATCCGTTGATGGCTGTAATGGTTTGCCAAAAACCATATGGTATTCAACTCACCAATGTTTCAAGTACTGAGAGTTGAAATGGTTTTCAGTTAACCATGGACATACACCTTTCTGGTGGCCAAAGGACTGACTACTCCAGAGTGAATGGCTAACTGGTAAAGAGACATCAAATCCATTTAAAATTTTCAATGATTCACCTCTCACAGGAGTTAACACACCTGGAAGTGATGAGAATAGACTGAAACTTTATGATTTGATGTACAAAATTGTCAATGGTGCTGATACAAAGGATTGCTGAAGAGCTTGTTGCTGCAAAGATACAAAGAGAAGACTTGAAGTGTTGCAGATCAAGAACAACTTGAAGAATTCTATTTACAACATCCTCAGGGTAGCTTAATAGTATATATACAATCAAGAATGTTTTGACGGAACTTGAAGTTCACAAGTGATGATTCAAGTAGGGAGGGTTTGTTGGGAAAATAGATTGTAACAGGACTTAATACTGGTATATAACAGTTTAAGTCTGATAGTAATAGTCTAGTTCTGTTAGTTATTGAGTTAATAATGGTCGAGTGTACTAATTAGTCTGGAAAGTACTAAGTTAGTACTGGTAGTCATAGCAGTACTAAAGTTTAGCAAAATACTGGTCATAATTATATTTCTATGTACTAGTTAAGTCTGTTTCTGAAACAGCAATGTAATATGTTATCTATAGAGATATCTTAGGAGATATTGTTTAGGAAAGGTATATGTATTATCTTGCACACGGTTTGTAAAGCCATTAGGGTTTCCGTGGGGTATAAGAGGAACCCTAAGGTACAATGTTATGGACAAAAACGTTTAGGAAATTCAAAGAAGCATAGAGCTTATTGCAATTTTAGTATTGTTGTTTCTTTTTACTCTTGTGTTAAGTTTCCGCATTATACACTTGATTAATTCATAGTCAGTGTCTCTCATATTAGTTAATTGGATTTATCCAAGTTGTCTATCATCTTACAAAGGTAGTCAGATCCTAAAACAAGGACCTAATTATAATGATCTAGGATATTGGATTTCCTCATATATAAGCTTGCTAAAGATTGAAGCTTGAGTGAACGATGGGCCAAAACCACGAGCATGAGATTCTTCATAATCCAAGCATTCTGAACATTAAAAACACAAGCCTACGAAACACGGAGAAAGGAAGAGGAGAGCCTCCTAAGTCACACTTATTAGAAAATAGAAAAAGAGAGAGGAAAAAAGCGGGTTGCCTCTAAGAAGTGCTTGTTTTTGTGATGACTCTCTTAGCTTGAACTCAACCCTGTATTCCATTGTCCATTTGGGGCAGAGCAGAAACAGTAGTATGGAAAAATTCTTTAATCGGACTTTCTTATTGCCAACGGCTCTATGGAACAGAAACTATAAGAGGAGATGCTTGGGTCAAAAATGGTTTTGTCATCATTCCCGGAGGAGAGAAGAAGAGAATTCACAAGATAGGTAAGAAAAAGAAGAAAGTTTTGAATAACAAGATGGAGGGAAAAATAATGGCGTTCCGCAAAGGGTAACCTTCACATATGTCGAAGAATATTTTCTCATAGAATCCCGGGTTGAAAACTTTGATCATACTCTTCAAATCATCATTTATCAGGTTTCATCATTTAAGCTTTTTGGGTCATGATCAAAAAATACCCAGGAGGGAGATTAGGGTTTGTGTTAATTAGTATGCAAACACGCAAGATTGGTTACGTCTCCCTCTTAAATCATGATATCCCATCTTTAATATTCGTAGAAACATCAATATCTAGAATAAAGCATCGATCTCATCAATTACTCGGTCTCCTTGGGTCACACACTCATCTTCATTAGGATCGGGAGAGGTCACGACTAACAAAGCCGGTCTCAAGGTAGAAAACATAAGAGTCCTTGCTCTCGTTGTCTCTCTAACATTCTGATTAAAAAGAGGATTTACGTCACTTGGATGTACTTATCATCGAATTAAATAGAGGGTTCGAATTAAGTTGTAAAATTTTTCCTCCTGAGCGTCCTCATAGGGAAATGACTCGTATCACTAAAGGTAAAATCATCATTAGAATCGAAGAGGAGGATTAGATTAAAGTCACGGAATTAAACTCCTAAAAGTCAGGAGGGAAAATCATCACAAAAAGGCAAATTACATCACTGTCTTTGTCAGATGTTTCTCGAAACTCACTTGGGATTGGGACAGGTCCTAAAACACTAGACTATTATTACTTTGTCTGATTCCTTTTTAGTAATAGTGCGAAGATCATCATCCCCTATGCGAGGGAGTCCTCGGGCTCCTTAGTCGGTAAGATGGGTGTGATTGCATAGACGGGAGAATTTGAGAAATAATTTCATTCAAGGAATTGTACTTCCTGTATCATCATAGCATCATCGTCATTCATAGAAAAATATTGAATTGAAATGTGCGAACATGCTCGGGTGTGGGGAGGCAGTATGAGTACTAAGGTAGCCGCCTGCTCTAGTTGACGAACATTTTCAACTACGGAATTGCTCTTAGTTTTAAACAGTTCATTACTTATGTGATTTTTTATCAATTCTTTAAGGTCTTCTTGAATAACTTTGAGGCTGATGGATTCGATGGAATATTGCGGAGGGTTTGTCAAAACCAGAGTGGAGTTAGAATTATAGCAAATTTTGGCTCATAGAAGTCTTGATTCCCTCACGGTAGACACTGAAAATTTGCCATGAGGACCACCCACAGTCTTCTCAACAAAAGTATTGTTGTGGAAAAATCGATTGAATTTTGTGGGATATAATTCATCACCTAGTTTTGATTGTAGGCATGGTTCCTTTTGCTCATAGACAAGCGGGGTAACCCAGTGGTAGACAATCATAACAATAGTGCGATCGTTTCCCATAAAACTCATTCGACAGTATGTCTGGAGGTGTGTGAGGGGTGGTTGAAAAAATGTTTGGGTTCATTGAAAGAATTCGGATTTAGATCATATGAATGAATTTCCAGCTCTAAGAATTCGGAAGATCATCAAAAGAGTTTGTAATTAGATCATCGATGAATGCATTTCCCGATTCAAAACAGCATATAGAACAAAACTTGTTCGTATAATTTCTTCTACACCGCCAACACGTACATGGTAGATAAAATACCTGATCATTACTCATCCAACCTTTACAGATACAACAATAGTCGAGTGACGACATAAGAATTAAACAATATAAAGGGGTAAGAGAAAGAATTAAACGGATAAAAGTGTATAGAGAATATTTTTGGTTTCGATAGTCAAAAGTTCACGGTATCTCTCTAGAAAAATGCACAAAGAAGCGGAGGAGCGGGTAAGTGCGAAGCGTATTAAAAACCTTCTCCTTTCGGGTCGAAGTTCGTAGGATCAACCCTCCTTATACATCTCTTATAGTTTGTTAATCTAAAGGTGAGCCGATTTAACAATTGACAACACGGTTTATTTTGTTGTTTTTTAATTATTTTTTTTGGAATTTTAAATACTTAGGAAAAGTATTATTGGTAAATAAATCCACAAAAATAAATCAAGAAAAAAAATTATTTTTGTTTTTTTATAATTTTTTGTAAAAGAATTGAAAATAATAAAGAAATGTAAAATTTATATTCACAAAAAAAGGATAACTTCACGGGGAAGGATCTTCAATGCACTAATCTTCAAACTTCAACACGATAATCGTAACACACTTCCCCGGCAGCGGCGCTAAAAATTTGATTCATCTAATTATATAATATATATATGTATTAAAAGCAACTCGGCGAATCACTCTTGTGAAAGAGTAATAAGCTAATTACTAATAAAATATATTTCCAGAAAGTATTGATGAGAAAATTACCCTTAGGAAAGGATAAAGTTCAAATCGTTCCCGAGTCGTTTTCCCAACGAAGCGTGAATTTGAAAATCTTGTTTCGGTTCGTGATCGCGTGCTTGAATAATCGATATTTCAGATTTTGAATTCTAAATCTAATAACGCAAAGGGAAAGCACATAAAGGCACACTAAACTAGGAATTAAGGAACTTTAAAAACCTAACGACATTTAAAACAGTTAAAAATTAATTAATGTCTAAATGTTACTAACTAATTAACTAAAAATGATAAAATAAAACTCTAAAATCTCAAAATGAAAAATTCTTAAACTAAAATGTATTAAAATAATTTAAAAAAAAACAGAAATTATTTTTTTTGAATTTTTAAACTAATTAAAAATATTTTTAAAACTAAATAATACTAAAAATTAAACTAAAAATACTAAACTTAATTCTAAAAATTTAAGAAAATTACTAAAAATACTTAACACTATTCTTGAGGTTTACAAGGAAAAACGATTCAATCAGCTTTTACCAATAAGCTGCTAAAATTCATTAAGCTGAATAAGCTTAAAACTAAAATGTATATAAGAAATTAATGAAACCAAGCCATAATGAAAAAGACCTAAGGGCAAGATGGTAAGACGTGTGTGTTGTGTGGGGAAGGTCACAGGTTCGAGTCCTGTGACTGTCCCTTTTTGAAAAATATTTTTTTTTTTTTTTTTGAAAAAGCTAAAGATTAAGCTCAATTAAGAAACTATAATAAAGGACTTAAGACTAGAGCTTATTAATAAGCTAGAAAAAGACAGTTTAAAGTGATAGCTAGCTAGTTTAGACTCCTTGACATTTAACTAAACAATTTGGACTCAATAAGCAGTTTGAAGATCAGTAAGCTAACCTGAAGACCAAAAAGCTAGAAACAGACCTTAAACTAGACTTGATAAGCACTAATGACTAGAATTAAGCAAACAAAATACGCTGAAAATCAACTAAAAGCAGTAAGACAGTTTGACACAAAAAGGACTTAAAGGACTTTTGACAAATTTTTAAGCTAAAATTGAGAACTAATAAGCAATGAGAATAAGCTAAAAACTGTAAACAGATTATGTACTAAACTCTACTAACACAAATAATCTAGATTTAAGCAAATTGGTTTAGAAAATAAGCTAGAACAAAGAAGATGAAAATGACAGATACACTACTTGATATTTTTGGCTTTTTTGAAAATAAATGACTATTTGAAGCTTAAAATTAAGACTCAAAAGTGATTATTACAAACTGGAAACTTAAGACAGATTTGAAACTTGCTACACTAAGCTAAATTCAACAAATACTAATCTAAGATAAGCTAGGAATTGACCTCAAATAATCTACAAATTCAGACTCTTAATAGCTAACACCACTTCACAGAATTTTGATCTAAAATGTACAAAAGAAAATTCCAAGTTCTACTAACTAAAAATAGACGCACCTTGATGCATTAGAAACCAAATTGGAACATAAAAAACATACTCATTTACAAAGTTCATCAAACAAGCTGCTTAATAGAATAATAGACTAGCAGACTTGGATTTTAGATGAAACTTACTACAAAACTTAACATTCACCATTTTAAACTTAT